>VZTT01064319.1:45268-62553 GCA_013400855.1 Buphagus erythrorhynchus | reverse complement strand
TTTTTTTTTTTTTTAATAACACAGTGCTCTCATTGTCTTTTATATACTCTCATATTTAATAGATTTACATTCTGAGTGCATTTTCTGTCCCAAGAAAGGACTACAATAAAGTGCAGATGAGCTTGGAATACCCTCTGAAGAAAGCAATTCCTTCCCTGTAGTCCCTCTCTTTTCTCCAATTCACTAGATTTTGTCAGTTTAAGAGAAGAAATGGAAACACTTATCTGGGAGCTATTGAAGTTGAGTTGAGACTTAGTTTTTTGGGTTTTTTTTTCATTTTGCTGTACATGAAGTGTCCTGAGATAACACAGAAAATTAAGAGGTTGAGGGAGTCATTACTGAAGATCACTGAACTTTCAATAAAATTCCTTTGAGTGTCCAAGATCAACAGTGCCCTGGATGGTCTCAGTGTGCTCAGTTTTACATATGCTCACAGTTAGCTACAGTTCAGTTCTGGATTTATTTTTTATTTAGTGGTTGCATTAGAATCATGCTTTGAAAATCAAAGCAAACCATGACTACTGTCAAATTTAAATACAAAAGAATATGTTTAACCTGAAAAGAAAGAACAACTGCACAAAGAAAGACCTTTGTAACTCTGAGTTCATTGAACATTTGAATGAAAACTGATTTCCATGTTTGTTTGGACAAAGTAAAACTTTTCAAAAAATTAAAGATAACAGCAGTGCTTGGTGGCTGCTCTTTGGGGGAGGGGATCTGGAAAGCAAAATACTGCAAAATGACTTTTTGCTGATAATAAACAAGCCTAATAGGAGATCTCTGCTTTGAAAATATGTAACTGCTGACATGAGGATGTTGGAATATTTTTAGTGCTGATAAAGAAAAAAACATTCATTGGTGTTTTGCTAATCTTGAACAAAAACACATGTTAAGCTCTGGTTGCTCTGCTCTGCATGGTAGCATTACAGTGTGTATCAGAAAAATTTCTTTCACCTGTGAGTGTCCTCTATTGTTTCCATCTCTAAGAGTTTTATACTGTATATAGAGGTGAGGGAATGAGAAAGACAGGTTTGGTTATAAGGAAAATAGTGTACTACACAAGGTTCTTTGATAAGACTTTCAAGGTGGTTTTTCCAAATTGAAATGTTGCAGCTAAGCTTAGGTAAAGCTAAAAAGATTGTGTCCATTTTAATTGGTTGGTGCACATGCCTTTCTGCCAGTCCCATTTCAGCCCATCTATGGTTTCCATTCATCTGGCACCTCCCTGGGTATTTGGGAAATGATGGAAAGTAGCCCAGTGAGCAGTTCCACCAGCTCCCTCAGGGGATCCCTTGGGTGGATCCCATGCAGCCCCATAGACTTGGGTGTGTAAGTGGTGTAGCAGGTCACTGCCCATTTCCTCCTGGATTACAGAGGTTTCATTCTACTCCCCATCCCTGTCTCTGAGCTCAGGGGATTGATTTGGCACCCAGAGAACTGCTGGTGGTACTGTTAAAGACTGAGAAAAAGATGGCATTAAGTACCTCAGCCTTGTCCTCCTTTGTCCCTATGTTTCCCCCCACATCCAATAAAGGATGAGGATTCTCCTTAGCCCTTCTTTTATTGCTCATGTATTTATGGAAACATTTTTTATTGTTGTAGAACAGAAAATAGAAAATAGAAATAGAAAATATTAGCAATGTGCTACCTGACAGCATGATCTCTGTAGTATACAAATTTCTTTTCATCTGACCTCTTACACACCAATTGTATTGAGAAAATATGAAATAAATGGGAACAATGTATTTATTGTGACTTGAAGTTGCTTTTATCATGGTTGCTGTTGTTCAGGTTTCTGACAAGGAATGAAAGAGCCTGCTTAAAGATGTTCTCCAAGCATTCTTTTTAAGGGTGGCTTTTTGTGCATAATTGCCAAAAAGTAGCAGCAAACTATAGAGAAAAAAAATCCCTTTTTAATTTTAGACCCCTGAGTTTTGATGCAAAATGGTTTATATTAATTCACTTCCTAGTTTAGTTTAGTTTTAGCCTAGGTCATGGGCCACCAATGTGTTATGTGCTTCTATAAATGGACTATACATCCCTTGGTAACACCTTGAAAAAAGAGTAATTTGGGGGTTTTTTTGAAGCAGCAGGCAGCATCCAGCTTCTCAGATCAATCACTGCACTCCTTGTAAATCCTGTAATTTAAGTTCCTCAGGGACTAACAGGCTTGAGGTGCCGTTCTCAGACTGATCACAGTCCTCTCCATCCTGTACCTTATGTCAACATTTCTACTTTGCATGAATGCATGTAGCCAGGGGCTGGTAAGGAGAAGGGAGTGAAATAATTTCACATGTCACTAAGAGCAACACAAATGATGTAGCAAGCTTTAAAATGGAAGGAGAATTTTTAAAAGAGTGACTGAGGTACTGGTTACAGCTGGACAGGAGAGCAAATAAAAGCAATCTGCCTTTCTGCATGACATATATTCAATTAGTCTGACACATCAGAAAAAAACAATTCATAACAGAAAGGCAGGAACAGTAAGAAGGGAGGAAGAGGATGGATAAAAATTTAGCAGAGCATTTCAGAACAGGGACATTTCTTCTGTGTAGAGCTTGACCTAGTGTAATTTTCTGGAAACTGTATAGGCTAACACAAAACTATTTTTTGAGTTTAGAACAGAACAGAGAATTGATTATGTGCATTGATATGGCATGTGGCATGCCATAACAGAAGCAGGGCTTCTGAGGAGACAGAATTGGTTTTGTTAAGCCAAATTGCATCATTAGGGAAGTAAGAAGCAGTAGGGCTCCAAGCCTTTTCAGAGGGACTTGACTTTCTGGACTGTGCATTCAAAATCTTATCCTTGGTCTCCAACTTTTTCATCTGCCTCTTTAGTTGATGATGATCTTTAGATGATCTTTAGTCGATGGCCTAATGCTTAAAAAGTATTTTGTGGCTTAAAACTTATTTTTTTACCCTGCAGTTATTTGTAAGGTCTGCTGTAGAGTCGGCCATCTATATGGTTACTTATATTACTGCATGTTTCATATCTGGCACGCAAAAAAATATGTTTATTCTTTTCCTCCTGGTGTGAAAGCCATTCTCAGTCAATAAGCTGTCAAGCTACCCTTTTGTCATCACTGACTAGTTGTGTTCTTTCACATAAAGTGTCCTGAATCTTGCCAGTCTAATGTGTTAAATTCTTTGACAAGAATGTTCTGGTTTGGGAGCTGAGAGCATTGCTTGTTTTTCTTCATGAATGGAATGAAATGTTTCTTGGTGAAAATACAAGTCCAGTAGAAACTGAAGAATCCAGGCTTTCTTCATAATCAGCAGAGGAAAAATGAACACTTTGGAGTATTATCTACTGCAGCCTTCGAGCTCTTCACCTTGGAGAAAAGTAACTGCCTTCTCCAAGTGCCTGGTTTTCTCAGCTGATAGGGAGAGGTTAGTTGGCTCCCTGTGAGAGCTGTTTGCATGCTGTTGCTGTGGAATATTAGGAAAGATGTGGTCCAGCATTTTGGTTTCAGCAATGAAACAGCTAAGCAAGGACCTGTGTCTCTTCTCCCATGTTTCTATTTACAAATGAACAAAGAGGTACCAAAATCTATTTAGCTTGTGCCTCCAGTTCACATGGCGAGGTTGATCTGTGAGATCCTTTCTCCTCCCTCTACCCTGTTTGTTTTTTTCTTCTTGGAGACAAGCTTGGCTACAAAAAAAATTGCTTTAAAATTTGAATGTTCAAACTGAAGCTGATTTTAGTGAAGTACTTCAAAAATAAGCTGTTCATATCCCTTTCCTTAGAACTCTTGCACAGTAGTGCCAGGAAAGCTTTACCAATACACGTAGTAAACAGATTATTCGTCTCTAACGTTAGCCTTTTCCCTGCTATGCTTGGGCAACTCAGTCCAAATTGACATTTTGAGACTATCTTATATTTCACGTATTTTTTATACTCACAATAAAGCAGAAAATGGGATGCATTATTTAAGGTCAAAATGATTTTGACTTCTGCCTTCCACGAATTGTATTTAGGGCTTTTGATGGCCTTCTGAAAAGTTGTATATCCTCAAGATGGTCTCAAGCTTTGCACAGAAGGCAAGGATGGAAAATGGTTAGGATGGTAAAAATTTCTGCATCTGTAGTATATTACAAAGGATTTTTCCCTCCAATATCAGTGCAGTTTTCCACCTATGTTTAGTCTCATACAGCATTGCATACTATTTTTATATGAAAATACATGATATCCTGCAGCAGGCATAGAAGAAAGTGTGCATTAGGCTAAAGCTCCGTGTCCACTCCATGAACAGCTGAGCTGCTGGAGGACATGGGTGTGGGCAGGCAGAGCTGGCTGGGCAGAACAGCTGAGCCATAACTGTCCTTCTGACAGGTCTGCTCCCATCCAGGGTGCTGTGAGCTCCACTGGATAACTCTAATCAACTCCTGTGCCCAAGGGGAATTACAGTAACAGGAGATACTTCGTTTGATAGAGCAAAGAAGTGACCTTGTGAGAAAAGGCACAGGACTTCAGTGGGCTTCCTCTGTGGGCTGTGCTGGGCAGGGTGGCAAGTGTTGGGGGGAAGTGGTAATACTTTACCACTCCAGCTACCCATTGAAGAAAGAGCTTGTCCAAAGCCCCACTTATATCTGAATTTCAATCCTCTATTCAGGCTGGTGCTTTTGATTTAATTCCTGCCATCATCACCTGGTCTTTGTTGTGTTGATTTAATGGTCTTGATGACAGTGTCAGTCACTTGTGCACTGTATCTCCTTTTCAAAATGTATTTTCTTTTATTAGGTTGTGAATTTTCACAAGGTAAATTGATCTGCTTGGGTCTATATTGTTTGTGATTTAATTTTATTCATTTTTTCCTAACTAAATATTCTTAGCCTTTTCAGTTGTGCTTCATATGGAAGCTTTCCACAGATGCATTGCATGTGTTTTATTTTAATTCATTATACATCAACTAGTGATTTATATATATAAATGTATCTATAAAGCTAATATCTTTATTCATTTAGTACTGAAATGCACTTTTTGAAAGAGATGGGCCTGTAATACGTTATTTACAGGTCTCTGACTCATGATTGTAGGCATATTTTTTGATACAGGGTATTAGCAGAAGAAGTAAGCTTTGATCTGTGGCTTTTCACTTCTGAAAGAACATTTTCCTGGACTATTTGCATACCTTCCTTCTCTCGGGCGCTTGCTGGATACTGAATAGAGTGAGGCGTTTTGTCATCTCTGCCCAAAAGCATCCTCCAGTGCAGCAGTTTGTGAGGGTGCAGCCTCCTGGGCTCTGCCTGGGGGGGCTGCCAGCTCTGATGGGTGGGTACCTGAACAGCTTTCTCTTGGAGAGTCTCATTTAGCAGCTGGCTGGAGCGAGTGGAAAAATCCTTCCAAAAACTGTCACTGATTCACTTGCAAAATTTTATTTTGCACTTCAGCAGAGCAAAAAGGGATGTATATGCCTGTATTTCAGATCAATCTGACTTGCTCATGCTTTTTTATCAGATGGTGAAGCTTCTCCTATGCTGGTGCTCCAAGCCAGCCGGCTCGTTTCCCTGGAGGCACAGGGCAGTCAGTGATTCTGAACTTGCCCAGTGCTTCCTTCTCTTGAAATGCTGCTGTCCTTTGATCTTCTTTCCCCAGGCTTGGCAAACAGCCCTGCCATCAGGATCGTTGTGAGGTGACCTTCAAATCTATAAGCCCGGCTAATTTGTTGGAAGGGAGGCTTCTGAGCACTGGCCATTGTTTCGCTTTTCCTGCCTTGCTGCCCAGTGTGCCTTGTATGGCCCTTCAATGGCTTCCTTGTCTTTCCTAAGTGTGTTTGGGCAGGCAACAAAACAGAACAGAACAAGATGCAATGGTTGGAAGTGTTTTGTTTGTTTAAAAAAAAAAAAGAAACAAATGCTTCTTTAGTTCAGCCTACAGCACTGTAATTGTTTTTTTCTCTCTCAAAACATATCTACATTATATGGTAGGAAGATACTACTTTATTTTAATGCCCTGCCCTACCTCAAAATCCAAATCTGTTTTGTCATTTTACCAAGTTACCTTTTGCCCATAGTTTCCAAACACCACCCAGGCATTTAAAACCAGAAATGATCACAGCATAGAAACAACAAAGTCTCTTGCTTAATTCATTTGCATGCGTGTGTATTATCTGTGAAAAGGTGTCTCCAAATGCAACACGCTGTAGTTGCTTGTCTAGGTGGTTCTATTTTAATCCTCTCCTGCAAGAGGGAAGTTCCATGATTGTGGCCAACCATAAAGTTCTCTCTTCTTTATGCATGGACTTCTTCCAGTTTAACCCACTCATACGTGATGATGTATATATCATCTTCAACTCCCTTTGAAGATGATGGAAAAGAGTTTTTCTCTTGTAAATGCTCTTTCTATGGCCTAAGCGTGCACTGTGCTGGCTCACAGATAAGTTTGCAACAGTTAGGATTCCTGCAGTGTTTTGAAACTTGGCTTTGGCTATGTTTTTGTTGTAAATACATGACTAGGCTCAGTATTTCAAATATGTGTCCACTGGGCCCTGACACTGCACGAGAACATGTCTTCTGATGTTAATATCTGGATTCCAGCATGACTTGTGCATCCAAATTTTTTGTTTCTCTTGCACTCCTCAACATGAGGTTTATCATTGCTGTCTCTTCTGCCCCTAATCCCATGGAAAAAATTTCAGCTTGGTCTTGGAAGGTAAAAATACCTGCAGATGACACCAAACTGGTAATTAGGAGGAAGAGTTTTATGTAAAACAAAACAAAAAACCTAACAAATCCCATGCTAGGCACTGAGATTTTACTCTGGCAAAATCCTCTTGACTTTACAGGCCATTGGTTTGAATAAAAATTAGTAAAAATATGATGGGGAACAGCATAGATATGGCTGCCAACTGATTCCCATGCTGCTTATTCTATACATGGCTGTATTTTCACATATTCTTTGTTTTATCTCCCTAAGACAGTAGTTTGTAATTCAGACAGTCAAGAGGTAGTTTATTTGAGGGCTGCAGTATTAAAAATACTGCTTCTTTTTTGGCAAACTAGAAACATCCCTCTGTGTTTTTAAGAAAGATGGGCTGGATATTTTTGGATGCTCACTAATTCAGTTCAGCTGTCCTTGTTTTGTTCGCTTGGATATGGAAAGTGAGAGCAAGGGAGGATATATAGAATTACATGAAAAGCAATTCTTTATAGAGCTGCAGACCACCTTGTTTATATCTTCTCCATATATCAAGAAATCGATCATTTACTGTGTCTTTTAATTTGTAATTCAAAATATGTATTCTTGTAATGGGCAGTCCAATTCAGTTTTATCAAAGTAATCATCTAAGGGCAATATTCTCTTGTATCTGCAGTGTCTGTTTGTCTTTGATGTCTTCATTCGTTTACTTACACAGCAAAAGTTATGGAAGCTTATGAAAGGAAAAAGAATAATGAAAAAAAAAAAAAAAGAATGGTAACAAGGCCCGTGTAAAATATTGCTGTAGAAACTCCTCTGGGGGGTCGTACCCCAAATTCTGAAGTAACTGCACACTACCAGAAGTAAAACCACTTTATGATGAGCTGATGTATGGGTTTCCATGTACAGGAAAAGAGAATGCGAATGTTGGTAGGACAGGCTGGTGCTACTTTTCATCTTCACCCAGAAGCAGTTGCTGTTTGCTTAATCCAACAAGGAGTAGAGGCAGAAACAGCCAGGATGCTGACCTTGTGCATGGTTATGAAAGGATGGAATACAGTGCAGGAGGAGAAAAAAAAATGGAAGTCAGGGAAGCAAACAAAAGGCAGAAGGATAAAAATCTCTTGAGTTAGTGTGAAGCTAACTTTAGCTAACTTTTTAAAAAATCTTTAGGCCTCTAAAGATAAGTGGATGCAATTCTTCCTGAGCTTGTTTTTCTTTCTGATGTTACTCAGCATTTCACATCATATATCCTTCTTTGTTACAAGTGAATGAGAGAAGTTATCTGCCTTTTGAGAGAACTCTCCTTTTCCCAGCCCAAGGCATGATTACTCAAGGAAAGGTTCTTAAAACCCCAGTAAATCTTAGGAACCCAACAGATAGTCTCAATATATTTAATGTTTTAAGCTTTCCTTTAAGATGACATGTTCCTACTACTCCTCTAACAAGAGATATACTTTGTTGCATCTGTTAGCAGTCAGCAGCTCAACAATGGCATTCAAAAATTGTACCAAAAATTTTGGGTTTGCATGCTTATGGGCACCTTGAGATTCTTGGCAGGTCAGGATTATTTAAATTGACGTAATGAGGTAAACGTACTGTACAAACAGAGAGACTGTTTTCAGGTTGAGGCGCATTAGTTTGCCAGTAGTAAAACCAAAATTGCAGCATGTTATACAGCCACCCCTAGAAGATACGAGTTGATAAGGTTGTGCAATATGTATTGTTCAGAGTGGCATGCTCCTTAAACCTGCTGCTTCCCTCTGAGCAGCTGCAGCAGCTGGAAAAGTTAGGGCACAGAGTGGGGATTTGTCTCTTTGTGGGTTACATGTTTTAAGAATTTAGTACAAAGGAATCTGGGCTAAATATGTTCATGATTTTGCAGTGTCTTCAAGATGTCTCAGATGGAGAGGGAAGTTAGGAGGATCAAAATGCTTTCTTTAAAATTTGGAGCCTGAGCTGACTTTTGAAGCTCTGGAGTGATTTTCTGCATGGTTAGTTTAGGCTGTGGCAGCACAGTTGTGGATGATAAATACAACTGGCATAACCTGCTGGTTGTGCTTCTAGGGTGTTGATTTTGAATACAGTTCTGTCTGTCAGGGGGAGTGTGTGGGTGAAGCTTCCTGTGGGTGGCTGCAACTCTGAACATTTGCCCCATAGCTCCAAAATTGGAGCATAGCTGAGAGGCAGGAGGACTTCTAGGCATCTGTGGGATCCTGCCTGCTTTTAAAATGTATTTCTAAGGCTGTTAAAGCACATAAATCATGTAGCCTTTCAGGGACATCTGGGTCTGTTTTAAACTTGCTAGGTATGATATAATATTGGTGTAGAGTCAACAATCTCTCCAGAGCATTGGAATGGAGAGGACTCTTGAGCCTTGAGCAGCACAGCCCTGGTCGTGGAAATGGAACCTACTTCAACGCTAAATTAATATATTTTGGATCAACTGCATAGGTGTAAAAAAAATAATCTATGCAGGTAAGAGGCAGCTGGCTGGTCAGGAAGGGGCACTGCAGTGAGTGCTGTGTAGGCAGGGACAAGCAGGGTCGGCAGGGTCTCTGTGTGAGCCACTCCTCAGAGCAAACCTCAGATCAGGGACAATCCTGACTGCCCTTGGCTGCTCTCCACTGTCAGGGAACATGGAGGGAGAGATGGGCAGAGGAGCCCAGCCATGGCTGGGAGCAGAGGAACAGCCTGCATGGACAACATCTAGTGTCAGGGACCAGCTCCACTGGGATGGCACTTTCTGCTCTTCTGGGCTGCCTGACTCCTCCTTGCAACCTCCTCCTGCAGGATCTTGTTACTCTGGCTGCTTTCTGCATCCCAGCCCCGCTCCCTCTAAACTCTTCTCTCTTTTTTATTTTTCTCTGTCTGATGTAACTATCCCCCACCCCAGGGCTTAAGGCATTTGCTGCCCTGTGTAATGTTTGCTCTTCTTGTTCTTCAGTCCCTTTCTCTCCCATTAAGTAACCACACCTGTAATGGGTGTAGACACAGCCTTACATTGGTTTTTATATGCAGTGATCAGCCTAGCGTTAATAATTCGCCATGGCCCTTGTTAGCTTCAGAACTGCATCTATTGAAGTGGGAAGCTGGGTCTGTTGGGTAGGTTTATTTTGAAGCTGGTTATATTTAAACTAGATGAAAGGGCAAGAAGTGGTTAAAAACAACTTTTAGTCAGTGGCTCAAAAGGGATTAAAAAGTATATACACAGGAATAATTTGAAAGGAATTATTTGAAAGGCGTCTCAGGTAATATTAAGATGTATATATCTGCTAACTGCCTGGGCAAATTAGAGAATTAATTGAAAGGGAATGTTAGCTCATTAGCTGAGCAAGCTAATGTCAAAAAAACCTGAAGCTTTCTTTTAAGACTTACAGTGATTTTTTTTTTCTCCCATAATAACATACTAATGAAATGATGCTTTGGAAGGCAGCCTTGGAATGGAGACAAATGTGTTCTGATAAATTATCAGGCTTCCATATATTTTTAACTGCATTCTGAGGTTAAATTTTAAGCCACAAAGTGAGGTTCCCTCTGCCACCCTACCCCTCCACATTAGAGATTAAACATCATGCTTTAAAACACATTTTTGGATATGAAAAAAACCTTGATTGTTAAAAGCATTATGAGCAGTCCTTAAATATGTGCAAGTGTTTATATATTTTCATATCTTCTATAATAATAAAATTTAAAATTAAATTTTAAATTTAAAATTTAAAAATTAAATTAAAATTTACTTGGCGAGTCCAAATGTTTGTGGATCAAAAGGAGTACTCTAAACTACTCAGAAGAGAAAGGGCACCTTTGAATATGTACTTCCCTATAGGAAAGGTGGATATCTCTTAGTATTTCAGTACTGAAGCTGTCACACTGTGTGAGAGGGAGGAGAGCCAGGACTTTGTTAAGCATTCCTAAGACTGAGCCCCGATAGCAAAAAAGAACCAACTTCCTGAAAAGAAAACATCCTGAATCGGTGTTACTGTATTTGTTTCCCCTTTGGGGACTTTGTGGATCATTTACCATCTCCTCTGAAAACTGCAGAATTCCTCCAGTAGAGAAGGAGGAAGGCTTTGAAAGAATCAAAAAGTCCATGACGTTCTAGTGATCCCATTAATCCTGGGGCTGAGAATTTGCAGTATATTGGTGTAAACCTGGAAGTCAAATGATCCAAATTTATTTGTATTTAGAACAGGAGTCTGAATTCATGTCCAACTCATATTGAATGCATGCCATGACAGTTAGCTCTTTTTAATAATTATTTGTGCTTTGCTGGGAAATAGAATCCTCTAAAACACTGCTGCAATTCAGTATCCTAAACCTGCTTTCAGGTGTCCTAATTCTAAGCTGTAGTTTGTCATTCAAGGATTGATAGAAACCTACTGCAATTGCTGAAGTGAAAGGTAAGAACAAATTATTTCTAACAATACTTGAAAGAGAAATGGATAATGGTGGACGTCAAAGCCAGCCTCATGATCACAGGTCTATGGTTAAGATGGAGCATCTTTTTATTTTTTGTTTTGTAAAATGGAAATGGGTAATGGTGGACGTCAAAGCCAGCCTCATGATCACAGGTCTATGGTTAAGATGGAGCATCTTTTTATTTTTTGTTTTGTAAAATGGTATCTTAAGTATTTCTGAAAGTAGAAATAGTATTAAATATATTTCAGAATTAATGTACTGTGGTTTGATCATCACTGGTCAACTATAAATGTGCAGCTTACTTGAGCTATAAACCACAGGCTATGTAAGTGTTTTGGAATAAAATATTTATGCATTTAGCGTTCAGCAGTGTTGCTAATTTAGACTAGTCATTGGAAAACGATGTTCTCTTTATTGCATATTATTAAAACATAAGTGGTGCCATTTGACTTTATAAACACTAATAAAAAAATGGGGGGTGTAAATGATTTCCTACTGTTTTTAAAGAAATACACCAAAATACCTGTCAGTCTTTTCTAGTATGTGCAGCCCTATGTACAGATTCAATTTAATTTAAAGGGAGATTACTCTGAAATTAAACTTCTGACTCTGTAAGGGGTAGCTGGAAAAAAAAAGCCATATATTGCTTCTTCACAAGACAACTTGGAAGACTGAGAATGTGTGGGGGAGGTGGGGGGAGGTATGTCCTGGGCTTGGTTTTGGTTTTTGGGAATTTGGAAAAGTAAATATTTGAGAAAGAGAGGGTAAAATAATAATGTTTTGTCTAAGATTAATAAACTAGTTTTATGTTAGTCAGCTATACATTTGAATAGTACCTGCATATTGTCTATTTGTTAAATGAAATGCATAATATCTTTATTTGAGTATCCCTTGAGAGAGGACCCCTTTTCTCTTTTCAAAAATATTGTGATTTTATGCAGCATCTCAATGCATTACTTATGCCATTTGAGTGTGTTATTAATGCCCTTGGGGAAGGGAGAGCTTTGTCCCTAAAACTCACTAACTGTAAACTCTAAATATCAATCTTCTCTGTTTTTCACACTTGCTTTGCATCTCTGTTCTACCAGGGGATTTCTGGCTAGTTTTTGCCTATTCAAACCCATGATTCTCCTCTCTGGTGCTCTATTAACAATACTGAATGGCTGAGAGAATATTTTCCTGTCAACTCCTTTGCTGATCAGTGGGGGAGATGCCATGTTTCGTACAAGAGAGGAGATACAACAGCTGATGAGTCCTCTCCAAAAAGAATTTAATTTAATGTCTGAAAGTTGCTTGACCTGATATTGGCTTGATGGGTGACAGTCCCTCAAGAGCACAAAGGGATAAGCTGCCTTCATTATTTATAGGCATTTATTAAAGTAAGCAGAAAAACCTTGTTGATCTTTCAGATTCACCTTTGAGGAATTAGAAGGGTCTGTTGCACTAGATTAGAGTCCAGAAATACTTATATGTTTTTTATGAGGATGTAGTATCAAAATATGGTAACATTATAAGTTAGAATATTCTTGTCTAGATGAACAGCCTTTATCAAAGTATGCTTTCTTCATCATGGTATGATTTTTTTCTTAATTTTATGGATGACAAGGAAAATATTTAGCTATCAAGAGACATAGGTTAGTCAGGAGTAAATATTCCACTTAAATAATTTTATACCTGAAGTCCTCACTATTTCACAGGCTGAAGAGCTGTTAATTACTTTATTCAGATTAGAATGACCCTTGCCAATTCATAGTGCAACCAAAAGCTTATGCTCACAAACTCCATGTATATTATTTGTGGAGCAGTCCATCTGTGAGAGTTGAGAGGTGGGAAACAAGCAAAAGCATTTTGTCTTCCACCTTTCTGCCTGCGTACAACACGCCAGGGAAAAATTAGAAATGTTTTGCCTGCAGGAGAAATAAGCCTCACTTTCTTGGAGTAATGTCTAATAGCTAGATTTGTAGATGCCAACTAACTCTTTAAAAGAACTCTTTCTAGTAAAATATATGGGGAGGGGGGTGGGTGAGTGTCAGAGGAGAGACTGCCAGAAGACTGAAGCAAATTTTGTAGAATGCCAAGCCACTTCTCATAAATTATTTTTGGTCCCTTCTCCCAAATTTCTTAGCAATATCTCTCATATTTTCTGGAAGCTGGAAATAAACTGATAGGTAAACAATCCTCTAAATAGATAATTTTGTTCTGTTGGCATGTAATGTAGATACAGCATAGCAGGTGTGACTGGGAAGGAAAGGAAGTGTAGGCATTAATTTAATTAATCAAGTTAAGTCTGTCCTTTCTGACTGAAAGTATCTTCCCATATATTTTTTCATTCCCGTGTGTACTGATGTGGGGTTTTTTAAGTTGGTGCTCATATGCATCTTGTCATTTTACTATTCAAGTGCCTCTTTTTCTAAATCTTCTTCCCTTCTGCCTGTTTTCTATCTTTATGCTCTTTTCTTTCAAATCACATTGCCAGATGTGCTGCCAGATAGCATGTTGTTATAAACCAGCCACATTGTTCTCATTCCTCTCAGAGAGGGGATATTTAAATGCTCCAGTCAGGGATGCTCTCTTTTATTTTCCTAAAGCAGGAAGTTACAACTCCTGCAGATGCAGGTTGACTCAAGGGCAAGAACACGGAGGCACCAGGTCAAAACGACAGTACCAGCTATGCTTGTTCACATCTCTTAAACACTGGGTGAAACATGTGGCCCCTCAGTGTTCTTGAGTTGCCTGGGAGGAGCCTTGCATCACATTAATTGATCCCCCATTTCATTTGGCAGCTGCTCTTGCTGGAGAATGACCATACTTTCCCAGTCAACAAAGCATTATTAATTGATAATGTTCAAATGGGTATGTTCCAAGTCAAGTTAAGCACCTTTAATGCTTAATACCAAAGGCTGTAAAATGCCTTACCAGCTCCTTTTCTATATAAGGCAGTGCTGCTCTCCTGCATTGTGCTGAACATGCTACCATTTAAATGGTGCTATAGATCATTACGTGGTCAGATGCCATAGGGTATCCAGGACCCTGGCCAGCCTTGGGCAGGACTGCAGTCAGAACTCCCTGGTTTCTGGAATGAAGGACCTCATGGGGCAGAAGGGAAAGGAGAACAGTCCACATGGGTGTAAAACACACAATACCTGCCCATGTTTTTAGTTCAGATCACAAGTCATCTCCACAGCAGACCTGATATGTGGATATAAGCTAACCATATCTCAAGTTTGTTTGTGGTTTTAGAAGCTGCTGTCACTTGTTGGGTGACTTTTAAACTTCTTTTTCCACTGGAGCACCTGGTGTGAAGGTGACCTTCACACTCCTCTGTCTCTTTATTTTGTAGTTAGCAGGAATTCCTCCCCATTTCTACATCTGCAGCTGGGAAAGTTCATGACCAGCTGCATTCTCCTTATCCTTCTTGGTGTGCTCGTGCCACGATCCTGTGCCTTTCACCCCTCTAACTCTCTGAGCACACAAGAACTGAAGCTTCCAGAGCAATTTTAACATCTCTCAGGCATAAAGCCAGTAGATAAACACCTTACTAGTATATTTCCTACCATGTAACAACAGAATCCCCGCTCATCTACCTTCTTATAACTGGTTCTGCCACTAGTTTCTCAAAGAATGTGGTGGATGGTAACCACTACTGGAAGAAACCATCTAATCTAATCATAATTACGTAGTAGAAGAGAGCATAGGATACATTTCACTTACAGGTTGAAAAGCAAAATATACTGTGGTATTTAAAATAAACTGCATCTTCTTTTGGTCAGCTGAACAATCTCTTTTCAAAACAGCAGTATGAAACATTGCACAGTCATTCACCTTAAAAGGTTTTCTTTTCCTCCAGACTACTCTTCTTTGTATGTATTACCTTTTCTGTTTTAAAACTCAGATTTTCTTAGCAGAAAGGTGCTGCATTGCAGTTCTTTAGCTCCAAGTGTATGTCCTACTTGTCAGTTCCATTAAAATGTTTAAGTGGCAATGGGTTTATGATTAGATTTCAAATTACATTAATCATTTACTAACTCCAGAATGCAAGGTGATCTGTATTTTTGTTGAGAGCTTGTGTAGCTACTGAAAAGTACTTTACCAGACAGTTTTTAAGAGCAAAAGCCTGTGTAGCATAGTGTCTGCATCTTATAGGAAGTTAGTTTGCTTGAGGACAAAGGAGTTGTTTTTGTGTTTTTAAAAAGGTAGAGTCAATCAAGTATGTCTCCTGATAAATGACTATCTTACATGTTTTAGATCTTACATGTCTTTTATCTTAAAATAGAATTGGGTATATTCTGGTTGTGTGGTTTTTTTGAGGTTCATTGAGGTTTTTTCCTTCTCTCTGATGGGAGCAATATTCTGTTTCTACAAATGTGCAATTAAACAGATTTTGTGCCAGAGAACCATGGAAAATGAAGATCATGAAGTAAAGAGCTACCCTCTAATCAGAGCAGCTATGCAATGTGTGGGTGGGGGATCCATGTCTCTTCCTTAGTGCAAGGAGAGAATGGAATCCAGTGGGAAATCTCAGCCACCCATGAAATTGCAAAACCTCTGGCTGCATCCTGAGTTTCTTCATTCCACCTTTTGAATCAACTTGTGACCTTGCCTCTGTAGAGCTGCTGCTCATTGCCATGCCTGGCTGCATGGGCTCCCACGGGAGCAGAGGGCTATTCTTGCTGTCCTCACTGGATGACACCAGATTGCTCAGGGAAGTCACTCTTGGTACCAACACGCAGTCCTCTCATTCAGCTGTCCAGCTACATGTGATTTAGTGCTGTGCTGTTATTTGAAAGAAAGGAAAAGGCTGAAGGATGCTGTATGTCACATACTTTCTAGGTCCCTAGTTCTCACCCTGGGTAGTTTTAGGGGTTTCTTTGGTAGTGGTGGTGGTGGGTTTTTTCTTAACTTGTGAGTTGTATTTGCTGATGGTCTAATGTAATCTGCAAGAGTTTTGCTTGTATTGTGCACAATAGTAGAATAAGAGCCTTATTTCAGAAGAAGTAGATCCCCACTGTTGGTTAGGTTAAAGCATTCCTGCTCACAGAATAACTTTGTGGATTTGATTTATTCCTTTTCAAACATACTGAGAGACTTCAATCAGAGATGAAATCTATACATTTGAACACTACCATTTTGTCTCAGTCTGTAAAACAGGCTTTTGGTAACTTTCAAACTTTTAAGTAAAGCTTTTAATTTTACTCCTGCTAGGCAATAAAACGTTGCAGGGGAATGTCAGGTAATTGCATGGATGGGTTGATTTGGAGCTCGATAATTTCATGGTTTGTTCACTTGCTTAGAGAGTAGGAGAGACGAGGGTGAGAAAAACAAAAAGAAGTTGTTTTAAAACGCACTTTTTGAATTTCTTGCCTAATAGTGGCTGGCATAGAGACACATAATTTGAGCTTGAATAATTTGACTGCAGTTTTGTAGACTTCTGTTTTGGAAGATTTTGTGATTGATTGGTCTTTTCTGACTTCTCCTGTTGTCTTTCTGATACAGCTCTATTTGGAAGGTCATTGTTTTCATTTTAGGCTTTCCTCTCTCTAAAAATACTCTGGCGAGTACCACAAAAACAGCTTATTTTGAAAACCCTCCCACTTAAGCTGTAAGAGCTTGAGTAATATTGTTTATCACTTACATGGAACACAAAATGGAAATGACATTTTTTTATACAAGGATTTTTGCAGGGGTTTTATTTTTGAAAGAGTTTGCTGTGGTCACTGCAGAAAAAAATAAATCTGCCATCATTTTCAACTCGGGCAATAAAGGTTCAAAGTTTACTTGGCCAGAAATTTGTTTGTTTTGGTTTATTCTGAGGATAAAAATTCAGTCTGAGAAACCTCGTAGTTTCCTATTTGAAATAGGCTTGGGTTAGAATAAGGTCTTCTAGGTGCAGCTTAGAAAAGTTGTGGTGTAGCTGTACAGGGGGATAATTGTGACTTCAACCAGCTACACAGTATTGCTCTGACATAATTCTGGAGACCTTTATGGGTGAAATTAACTTGAGAAGAGCATCCGGACTTGTCGCAGCGTGGCAGGCTGGGCCGGTGGGAAGTGAAGCGCGGGCAATATTCCTGCCAGGAGCAAAACCGCCCCAGGGAATGGGAGCCACAGGCGCTGGAACCACGGGCCGAGGGCAGCCACGGCGAGCAGGAGCCTGGAACTGCAGGAGCCTGGAACTGCAGGAACCTGGAACTGCAGGAGCCTGGAAGTGCAGGACCCTGGCCAT
>VZTT01064319.1:19330-29443 GCA_013400855.1 Buphagus erythrorhynchus | reverse complement strand
CTTTGCCAGTAGAAAAATCATATGCTAATAGAGGCTGCAGAGAATGCAGCTGTCATTAAGGGGCTTCCTATGTTATCCTTGACTTTGCTAGATTACTTTTATCTACTCAGGATGGATAATAATTTTTAAAACGTTTATGCAACTAGATTTTAGGTCAATAGCAGGTTAAACCATTTATTTAAGTAATCTTTCTTGGTGGAAAGTATGTGGAAAGACCCTCTCACTTGTTTTTACAAGATTATTTTCATATCAGCATTAAAGCAGCAAGCAGTATTCTTGACAGTAGACTTGGAAGATACCCATTATTTGAGAGACATGATAAAAACGGTATAATCTTTTCCAATACGCATACAAAGCCAGTAATTGTCTGTTTCTGCCATTCCAGTTATTTATGTAATTATACTTAATGCCACACAGATTTGAGAAGAAAAAGCAATTGTTGCTGCTGTTTCGGATTAATATTTTTCCATTCTGAGATCATAAAAACAGTAAATACCTCTCATGGCGGTAGAGAGAAAAAAGGACTATGGATTTGTAAACAATTGATCAGAGGAGCTGACCTGGAGGAGGGAATGTATCTTTTTAAGTCTGTCTCCTGACCACACAATTGCATCATTCCTAAAGTTCACTGATTGCTAGGAAATGCTGCCATTGCATAATATCACTTCTTGGATGTTAATTCCTTTATTAAACTAAAGTATATAGTACTTTAACAGAGGATTTCAAAGGTATAGAATTTAACTATCTTAAACCTGGACATATCTAGGCCATCCTGCTTTGCACAGCTCTTCTGTTTCAGAGTCCTGGTGAAACAATTTGTTTTGTGGCCAAAAAGTGCTTAAATAGTAAGATACTTCCCGTACTGTCCTGCTTAGCATAACTGGGTTGGTCAGGGTTAAGGAGCTTTAGGTGGTAAGTCCCTGCCCTGTGTCTAATCCCACATGCTGGAACAATCCAAGGTGGCTTGTAAACGCCCCTGGAAAGTATGCCAGTGCTTTCAGACTCTAGGATTAGAGGAGCTGCTTGAAAACTTACAGGTGCATCTTGCCTTCAAATTCACTGCATTCACTTGCACTCAGTCTTGGGTATTTGAGTTGCTTCTTCACAGTGTCTGAAGAGAAAGCAAATGTCTGTGTATCACATTTACTGCAGAATGCTCAAGTTAGAAGTTCAGATTGGGTTCAGCAAAACTGGTGCATCCATTTAAAGCAGATAAAGAAAAAATCTGGATTTTGTAGGCCCACTCAAGAAATAAATATGTGCTCATAGGTTTTATAGCATAGCATTCCTCTCATTTGGTCAGCTAGTAGTATTATACTCTTGTACAAATTCACCACTTAGCCTGAAAGTTCTGCCTGAGCTAGATAATACCAATTTAAAAAGCCATCCTTTTTGGTTTTAAATTACTTTAGGTGATGGCAAATTTACTACATGCAAGTGTTAAAGGTTCCAGTGACTTAATTACATTCATTTCTAACACTTCTCCCTCATTTTTTAGCCTGAATTTTATCACAAAGTTCCATTTTTCAACTCTGTGTCTTGTTATGCCCTTTATTAAATGTCTCTCACTTATGTAAGTATTATGAATTGTGATCAAGCCATCCTGAACTTTATCTTTGTGCAAATAAATAGACTGAATTACTCCTGGATCTTGCTTTAGGACATCTTTTCCTGACTCTGAATCCTTCTTCCAGCTCCACCCTGAATTCTTCCCAATTTGTCAACATGTGCTTGTAATCATTTCAGTAACACTGTATGAAGTGACAGAGTCAGTCCTAGGCATCTCAGTAGTATAAGAGAAACTGAATTTTTTGCTGCTCCAGTAGTGAGGATAGAATAGGTTCACACTGAAGATCTGGGTTTGTTAATCTAGCAGTGGAATAGGGAGGGAAGATAGAGGCTGTGGCCAGGACTGGAAGGGGCTGATTCAGCATTCCCTCCCATTGCCACTTCTGCCAGCAGCACCAGGAGGAAGCTCTGGCACAGGCACAGCAGGCAGAGCTCTGTGACTGCTGCTTAGCATTGTTTTGCTTACTACCCAGTCGACCTAGATAACCTCAACTTTGTCTGTTCCTAGTAATGCTCCTCTGAAGTGCTACAGTGATATTTTCTGCTTTGTCTTCCCCTAGCTCAGGTATTGAAGGATCTCATTCATCATCTTAGCCACTGCATCCCTGCCAGAGTTTTAGCTGCGGCTCACCGCAGCCCTGAAGTCATCCTTCTTTCCAGATTAGTTCACCACCTTACAAGCTTAACCTGTGTTTGAAAAAGCATGACCTTGCATTCTGTGACTGCTATAAGTAATGTCATTCGAAGAGCTACATGGAGCATATTTTTCAGCTCACTTTGAACTGACCTGCCCTTAGTCTGGCTGCTATACCATTAGTTATATCACCTTCACCTTGACTACCACAATGCTGTTTTCTTCCACATCACTTAAGACTACAGATTAGAGAAGGACCAAGATCTGCCTATAGACAACCATCACAATCATCATAATCAACCAGAAGTTTCATTTGGTTCTGGGAGTCTCATTTCCTGAAGTTTCTTTTATTTAGCTGCAACACTTGTGTTCTATGGGATGCATGCCTCCATTTCACACTATTCTGTCAAAGAAAGAATGGAAAAGGCAAGTCATCTTTCATCTTGTGGCTTTTGTGTTGTGTGCAGGGTTCCTACTACTGCAATGCAGTTGAAGATACTGCAGAGGGATATTTAAATTCAAGCCAGGAAAAAAAAAAATAGCTTAATTAAAGTGAGGAAAAAATTATGAATGCATTTCTATTTTTAGGATTCATGAAACTTGCCTTAACGGAATCTTTCGGCTTCAATTAATAGACATTCCATTTTTAATTGGAGCATTTTGCTGCATGCTATGGTTTAAAGTAAAGGGTGAGTTAATTGGGCATTTATTTGAGAATGAAAAAATTCAGGGGAGCCAATGTGTGGTTTTGAATATGGTATTGACTGCATAGGTAAAGGGGCTGGGGAAGGGAGGAAGATGAGCAACAGACACATTACACTATTGGGCATCTTAGATAGCTATGCAATCTGGTCCTTAACAATTAGGGCAAGAAAAAGATATCACAAAACAAACCAAAACAATGGATTTAATATAACAGCTTTTCACCCTGCAAGCTCTATTTTCATATGTGAGTCAGGAGTTGCAGAACCTCTCAAGAGTTTTTGCTTTGTTCACATCCCCTCCTGTAGATGAGCTTCTAGGTTGTTTTATTCGTGCTCTTTCCTGCTACTCACATAATTCATGCACTAAAATAGAAATTTTCTGCCCAGGGAGTAATGTTAGCTAGCTGAGGTTTTTTTGTAGCAGCCAGCAAAAATTACAAGGAAAAAGGGGAGCTCATGGAAGGTACTGTGATAGCCAGTGCTCGATGGACAGCCTTCTGCTGCTCAACAGGAACACAGCTCCTGGGGGCAGTGCTGGCAGAGCAGGTCCACTTCTGCATCTAGGTGCTTTTCATTCCAGAAAGCTAGTCCTTTTCCCATTAGGCCAGATTACCATGCTAAAGGCTCTTTAAGGGAAGAGGAAAGGAGTATTTGAGCTTCCAAGACTCAGTGTTTTCAAGTCACTACTGCACAAAAATCACTGCTCTTTCTGCTGTTTAGTCATACCACCGTAAAAACTGTTAAATCAGTTAAAAAATTCAAATACCATCAGATCAGGCTTCTCTTTTCTGTGTGAGAGCATCTGCTTATAAAAACTGGATCATACTTTTTTCAGAAAGCAAATGACTTGTCACAAAGCACTGCTTTGTTCCTATCCTGGATGTTATCTTGAGCCACAGAACAGGGCTGTTGCTTGGCATTTCATGTGCTGCATAACCTCCCTCCCAAATGCCAGTGCCATCAGAGAACAATTGTTGCCTCCTGTACATGGGAGTAATCTTAATTACTGCATCAGCCTCAGAATAAATTCACAGTTAATCAAATATGATGATGAAAAGTAGAGTGATAGGTAGATAATCAGGACTATGGTAAAAATGTCAGCTGAGTAGTTTTCTTGGCATGTTGTTTGGAACCAAAACAAAGTCCTCCTCTTCCAAACACTGTTCAGGTCAGGTTCAGCTACGTTGTGTTTAGAAAGCATCTCCATCAATCTGAATTAAATTTTTCCTCAAGTGATTTGCTGCAGATTGAATTATTCTTTCGGTTGGGATGGAGGAGTGGAGGGAAATGCTCCCGTATTTCCCCCCTATTGCATGTCATTAAAGCATGCTTCTGACCACTGCAACAATACAATATTTTTCTTTACCAAGCACAAGCATACATTTGAATTGGATAACTGCAAAAATTGCTTAGCAAGGTTGATGACTACATTTAGCTCAGAAAAGGTACTATATTTTACCAAACACAGAACATTAGCATTAAAGCAGTGAATACCTGGCTCGTGGCATTGTGAATTTTGAAGAAGAATTCTTTTTCTTTAATCAAGTCTAGACAGCCTACTTCCAATTTTTACTAACTCACACATTTTCTTAAAAATAGACAGGTTCTACTTTTTTTATAACACCAGTAGCGCTAAGTGTGTTGTCTCCCTCCACAGAGGATACTCTGCCCCTGTTATGTTTCCAGTCTTACTGAAATGTAATTAGACTACATTGACTTTGTCTGTGAAGTGGCAACATAGAAGAGTTATAAGACACCAAGAGTCACTTTGCTCCATTGCTCCTAATGTCTGTATTTGAAATCCAAGCATAAGTATCTTGATGATCCAAAAAGGAGAGCAATGATGAATGGGTATCTCAAGCCTAATGATCTGATCTTTTACATAAAAATGCCAAGGTGGAAGTTTTCATAGAGATGTAGTCCCATATAACTGCATGAGCTTCCCTTGTTTGAGGGAGGCTCCTTGTTATGGTCAAAGACTACTTAAGTTTCCTTTTCAAATTTTTTTTCTTCTTCATAGCCATCATTGTTAGTGCTATATTGTAAGCGCATTTTGAATGGCGACTATTATCTCCTTCTCCCCTCTTGCTTTTTGAATTTTTTTTTATTTTGAACTACTCAATCATTTTAGAGATACCATCACAATGACCTTTCCTAACAACTCTGCTAGAACGACATCAAATTGAATGTTTCATTATTAGTACTATACCATTCACATAATCGAGTGATTTTTCTTAAATATTCAAGTTCAAGAATTAAATCTTGGAAAATTATTAGACTCACTCATGTTTAAAAATGAGATAACTTTTAAATGCAAATTTATATGATAATGCTCAAACTCAGAGTTATAATTTATTCTAGAAATATGCAAAAAAAAAAAAAAAAAAAGGTGAATTTTAAGTGTATGTATGGAAAAGTTAAAGTAGTTCCTGCAAACTTGAAATACATTATATTTGTGGCATGCGCATATTAAAAAAAATGTATGTGGCTAAATGGTAACAAATGAGCCAGTGTTTACCATGGTAAGGAGTACATTGGGGACATAACCATTAGACAAGGGTAATTTAGTTTTAGCATTATCAGTTAGAAATACTGCAGTTGAGTGGAATATTTTATTACATGAAAACATCTGTAACCAATATATCCCTTGGGAAGCTTACGTGACCTGTGATCTGTTTGGAAAAAATGTTTTGCTTTTACGAGGCTGTTCAAAAGCAACTATGTGCAGTGGGCTGTGTCCCAGCGAATCTGGAAGGGGCTCCCTGCTCTTTGTGTACCTCCTGGAAATTTCTGGGAGCTGTAGCAATTTTTCTGCATTCCAGACTGTAGTCTTCAAACTCACTCCATAACTCACGGCACTGAAAAAGACCTGGGAAATGTGTACAATCATGCTCTCTGCCTTTAGTACTACTAAACATATTAGGGTATATTATATATATAGTAATATATATATAATCTATGTATCTATGTATATTCATATTCTATGTATTCTAGGTATCTATCTATGTATTCTATTTAACTATCCTTAGTATATTTCTCTGGCCTTGCTGTGTACCTTTTCCTGGCTGCTTTTTTTCCCCTTCTCTCTTTCAATGAAGCCAGAACATGTCATCCCAACTTAAATTTGCAAAGCAGTCACCTGTGCTGTAGCCTTCATAGTGCTCTGGCAGGAAAACAAAGTACCCAGCTCCTGAGGACCCTCAGTCAAGGCTTGGGAACTTGGGGAGCCAGGAAGACAGAGGGATAGACAGCTTGAGCTTGACAGCCCATTAGGTACCTGACCTTCTGCTTAAATGACTATTGAATTCTGGAAGATGTGGATTGATGCTTTCTTTTGTTGGGTGAGATGGGCAGATAGGCATGCCAATTAGCGATAGCTTTGCCGTGGAGTCCTACAGTGCAAGTGGTTTCTTAGCACAGTATTTCTACAGAGAGGAAATACTGAGGAAAAACTGCAACTTCTTTACAGAGAGGGGGAAATCGTCACACTCACCCAGGATCTCATTTCATTATAACACTCTGTAAGTAGAGGCAAAACAATTTGTTTCTAGTTACTTGGCTATTGCTGAGACCCAGAAATCAAAACTGGCTGGTTTATGGCCATAGGCACAATGCAGGTATGCTCCAGACCATAATATGTCAAGAGCTCTTTCAGCACAGGGTACAAAATAGGTGTCATGCCAGAAAGACCACGGCATGATTTTTCTCCCTTTAAGTGGAGTAAGCTAGTGCTGCTTCTTGAAAAGTCTTCCTAGTCTTCGAAATATGTAAGCCACAGCCTTGTCCATTAAGTACTTTATCAATGCAAAAATGGAGCAATGGCCAAATGAAAGCAGATCTGTGGGCTCTTTGGCTGTGGTGATAACACTGTGCCTGGGTTTGGGCTGACTGTGAAACCAAGTGTAATTCATCCCCAAACGCCCATCTGTTTGAAAGATATGAAAAGTATGTGCTAACGGGTTGGTGGCACTGCATATTGGTTGCAGGCATAGAATTAGGAGAAGTGTAAAAGTTTTGACCCAGTAAGGAGAGGTGCTCCAAGGAAAGGAGGTCATTCACAGAATGGAAAATCTTTCATTTCCAGTACACTAAGAGGCAGGTGAAGATGAGTCTCATGGAATTTTTCCACGTACAAGACGGTCTCAGGCAAGGCAAGGCAGGCTTTGCATCACAGCTTTGTTTGGAGAAAGTTGCATCGTATACCATGAAGGAAGCCACATAATTTATCATTTGTGAGCAGAAGGGTTTTAGATTCTGAAATCAGTGCACAGATAATGCAGAAGTGGGACAGCTTGTTTTGTCTAGATTTTTGAGTCTGCTTATGTCAGGTGGTGGGAAGTTCAAGTCTAATGTTGCTGGCTCTGTTTTCAGCTGATGGGATATAAAGAGGGCTGTGGGGAAAAGCACAAAAAAAAGGGCAACAAGAGTAATGTAATGAGGAAGGAGAGGGTATGTTGTGTATTGAGGGAAGCAGGTGAGCCTCCTGTTTGGAGCAGAAATGTTGCAAAGTTGTGTTTGCACAGTGTGAAAATATCTCCATTGTTGCCTCACACAGAGGAGCTGTTAACAGGGCATGCAGGAAGCTCTTTGATCAAACACCTACGTCATTTCTTAGTGCTCTGCTGTAATTCAACATTTAAATGGCAATGAATGTTCTCCCACTGAGATGTTTTTTAATCTCTGACATTTCTCTGGAGAGATACTCTGAGTAATTTTGAAAATAAAAACAAACATTTACAAACCCAACTTTATTTGGTTTTTTAATGGTGTAAAGGTTTATCTGGAGATAAATGATTAAGTAGGATCAAAGTCAAACCACTGGCATAATGGCAACTGCTTGCTGATTCCTACCCGAATAATCAAGTTAAGGAATGTTGTAAATTAACACATGCTAAGCTTTTAGTTTTGCAGCAATTAATGATTTATGCTGTTCTTCCATTGACATCATCTCATGTCACTGGAGCATATTTTAACAAGAGATATGTAGTTCTGGTAATCCCCAGGAAATCTGCACACTGTTTACCAAAACCCACTTTTTTTAAAGAAGAGTTGTCCTTTGCCAAGAAACCTGCAGCATGTCAGACTAGAAAAATGCTTCTTTTGGTGCCTGAGAGGAAACAGTATGTGTGGGGGTATAAAATCACATGCCTTCATGGTAAAAATGTGGAGGTAATTGGCCAAACCATGGTGTTTTGCTTCTGGAAATGGGAAGCCACTTTCATGAATCTTGCTGCTCTGAAGACAGAGGCTAATTTCTTACAGCTGATGACAGATCTTCCTGCTTACCTACAGCAAAAAAGCTGAGGAGGCAGGTCTGTTTTTCTTTCCTTTGTTGTTTCATCCAGATGGTCAAAACTGTATTTTAGTTTGTTCTGGATCTGATATTGCAGAAGTATTTTTGGTCCTGCAAACTCTTCGCTTAAACAGTTTAGTGGCTATAAATGTGTAATGATCGCTGTTGTTACCTTTGTGATCCACCCGCATAAATGACTTTCCTTTTGTGCTACTTGGCATGTGAGGTGAAACAAATGAAAAGCTGTATTAATTATTCATCAACTAGAGAATCTCTTTCATTGTTACTATGTTTCAGGTTTGTAGATACCTTTGCATAAACTAATTGATTTTAGTCGTAATAGTCCACGTGGTGTTAATTAATAATTTAAATATAATTGTTTTGGAAACCTTTTTAGCCCTACTCTGAGCAGCTGGCACCGGAAAACGGAATTTGGTAGTGATTTAACTTCAAAACTATGGAGCTAGTTTTCTGCAGCTGTTATCAAATGAAATTGGTAAATCAAAGGTGTGGGAATTTTTTTGCATGAAAGGTTAATCAAGTCCAAATCGAATTGTGTTCTAACTTAAGATTAAACATGAAAAAAAGTGTGTAGTAGGGACAGGGAGTTTCCTAAGGCATTTGCACCTTACTGTGACTGAGGAGGGGAGGGAAGGAGGAGGGAGGCTAGTGCCAGAGCAGTCATATCTTTTATCTCAAGAACTATTTTCAGTAAGGTATGCTGATCTTATTTTCCATCCTCCCACGCTTTGGATAAGAGTTTTGGGAAAGCTTTATTTTTCCTTCTCTGTGTGTGAATCTAATACAGATTTCAATACCAGGGGACTACCTACCAACCTTTCAGGTGGACTAGCAGTTTGACTCACTGCAGAAGAAATTAGGGTATGTCAATTCAAATAGGAAGCTGATTTGTTGTGAATTGTCAGAAAAATCTTTATTTCCTATGCTAGTGTTGCAGACTTTAGCCACTCTGTGTGGAGGGAAATTGGCTTGTCAAATACAGTTAGTCCATGGATGAAGAGGTTTTTAACACTGTAACACTACAAACAAGTGGGTTTGGGGTGGCAGAGCTTTATAACCCAGGGAGCAGGGCATGGGGTGAAAACTAGGCAAGAGCAAATGCTTCCAGATGGACGCAGCATTGCCCTGCAGAAGGCCTGTGCTGGTGTGCACTGGTCACTGGCAGCACAGGCAGCTGCCAGTCCCGGCTGCAGGAAACTGCTGGCTCCCTGTCCATGGCCGGCTGCACTTGGTCTGTGAGCCCTGCTGCCCTCCCAGCGAGCAGCATCCACCCTGTCAGCAGCAGCACTGTTTGCTGTGCAGGGCTGAGGTGTCCTGGTGTCACTGCCACCCTGCCAGCCTGTACCAGGGCATCTGCCCCAAGACAGGGCACGGGCACTTCCCTGCCTTCCGTGGAGCCAGTTCAGGTGGCTTTAATTACATCTGCGGTTTGGATGGCTTTGCTTGGCCATTAAAATCTATTTCACAACGAGTAGTATTGAAATGAGCAAGGAATATTTGTGGCAGTTGTGGATTTCCTCCAGGCCTACAGGAAGAGTAAATTAGTTACTGAAAACTTGACAGTTTGTCCTGAGTGCTTAACTCCTTCCTCTCTGGAAGCTTGATTTTCAGAAGTAAGTGACTTTAAAAGGAAATAGTATGCCCAATGTTTTTTTTATTCCTCCACCCCCTTTTTATGGTAGGTCTGTAATTGCAAAACCAGCCAGAAGTGATTTGTTTGAAGAGGAAGTGTGGGAACTTCCTTTATAAATATTGCCTTTCCCTTCGTGTGCATCCAAACGCGGTTTGCTCTGCTGGCAGAAAAAAAAGTGCTTGAACTGAACAAACTCTTATTCCCATAGCTCATGCCCCATGTAAGCATGAAAGACAGAAGTTTTATGAGGGGAGGGGGG
>VZTT01064318.1:4020-16432 GCA_013400855.1 Buphagus erythrorhynchus | reverse complement strand
CTCTGAGAGTAAATGTAATGACAGCTGCAGGAAAAGTAGAATCAGCGAGGTGGAAAGGCGACATTTCTTGAAGTTTTCATAATTAAATTATAATCATTACCAGAGTAAGCAGAAAAAGTGTAAATCATTCTAGCATACAGATCCAAACACAAAATGTAAGCTTTCTTCCTAATTCATTAATTTCTCCACATTTACATTGTTAGTTATAATTACTCCAAAGGAATTATTAATTAGAAATTATTTTGCATTAGGCAGTTGGAAGACATGAAGCTCCCATCTAAAAAATCTGTAATGACATTACAACTACTGTTATGGTTTTATAGTAATGTAATGTGATTAACTATTACCAAATATTTACAAGTTATGACTAAGTGAACTAATTAAATATGCTGCTTATCATGTCCTTTATTCTGTTAATACTCTACAATTTGTTTCTTCCACAGCAATTTTATTTATGGAAGGAATACATTTTTCTTATACTAGTAAGAATTTTTGTTATGACAACATGCTTACATTTTTAAGTACCTTTACAGTGTCTTAGACTGGATTGAGAAGTTCACCCTGGGAGGGGTTAGAATTAATGCATGAGAATAGACTGAAAAGTGTCCCAAATAAAGCAGAGTACATACAGAAAAAAATGATAAGGAATATAAAAACACAGAATCATTAAAGTTAAAAAAGAATTCCAAGATAGAATCCAACTTTTCACAGAACACCACTATGTCAACTAAACCATAACAGTAAGTGCCATGCCCAGTCAATGTGTAATACTGAAAATTCATATATGGTTTAAAAACAACAGTTATCTTTCCAAATTAAATGGTGGAAATTGCTATGGGCACCACTGCTGGGAATTGGCCATAATATTTCTTTCTGAGCTCTTTTTTCCTTCCATCACCATGCTCCTACATATTTCTCCCTAGCAGCAGAGGAAGGATCCTTGTCAGACAAGGGCACAGTTGTATAAAAAGACTCCTAATGAAGCCCTCATACTCTGGTGTCATGAGTGTCCTTGGTTGCAATAATGTGACCCTGAAGAAAACCTGTATCTGAATGCTGCAACCTTCAGGAAGAAAAGCTTTGGATCCTCATGTGAATTTTATCACTTGGTCCTATATCTCTTTAAAACTATGTTATTACAAAATGCTCTAGAATAGCTCAAGAGGATAATCCTTGCTTAACAGAAGCATGGCATGATAACTTAATCAAGCCTTTTCCATTTGCAGTATAGCTGTCTGCATCAATCTACGTTATTAATGATCCCAAAGAGATCAGAAGAATGTGTTTCATGAGGAGGAAGAAATAGCTAAGGGAAATACCGAGTCTGATTCACCAGGAACACAAACCACAGAGGGGAATATGAATCGTAAAGTAATCATGCTAACCCCAGACACTACAGAGATACTTCTTGCCTAGTGACTTAGTATCACTTATCTTAGTTTATACCATGCTTAAGATTTCCAGATAGCATGTATACAGTGATTTTACAAGACCTTGCCCTGAGTCCTTGAGAAAATTGGAGCAGGAGGACAGCCCCTCAGTCTGCCTCATCTGCCCTAGTTTCAATACCAGAAACACCTTTTGCTGGTAAGACAGGGCTGTGCTGTAGTGAAATTTGAAGCCTTATTTTTCACAAAATATGTGGGACCAGGTGGTAGTGGCAGAGTTTGTCTGTAGCTATGCCATAATTTGTACAGTCCTGGCCATTGAGAAGTGTGGCAGAGGGCCTGGGAAGCAGGAGAAACCACACTCTTCTCTCAGCAATAAGGTGTATAATGAATTCAGATGTTTGTCAAGCAATGTACAAGAAATCCATATGTACACCCATGATTTGCAAAGTCTGTAGCTGTACTTATTTTAAAAGGCTTATAAAAACTGTAAATCAGTGCATTCCTGGTGCTTTATCAACCATCAAAGAAGTCAAATTTGAAAGCAAAACAAATGCCAAATGAAACCAAGCTTCTCTGGGGCAAAACAGTTTGAAAGTACCTGATGGACAGATGAATACACTAGGTAACTCCAGTTGGATTCTTCAGAGCATAAGGTAGACAGCAAATAGCACTAAATGAAACTCCTTCCTTAATTTTCTAGTTTTTTGTACCCTGAAATTACTGCTTTATGGAAGCTGATATTTTCAGTAGCATTTGTTGCTGATAGAGCTACAGTTTTTTACAGTTTTGAATAGGTAACCATTAAACCATTATTCAGTCCAAAGGAGGTTTACGTTTTCTACAGTGAAATTGAAATTGTTTTCTGTGTCTACAGAGCCTGAGAGTTATTACAGTTTTCCTTAAACAAATAACAAATATCCATTTAAATCTATCTGACAGAGACTGTAATATTCAAATACATCTTTAACATATATTAATAACTTAAAAACATGAAAAAAGGGTGTAACACTTTAATTATTTTTCATTGAAACTCTCAGGGGCAGGAGTCCCCCCAAATACATTATTAGCTCAAAGGTGTTGTCACCACTGTACAATCTTGATCAAAACAGCAGTGTTCCAATCTCATTCAGTTGTGTGTTCAAGAAAAGTTTGGCAGTGAAGATATTTATGTGAAGAACAGGGTTCTGTGTATTTTGGGGCCAAAGCATGAATATAATCTCCTGTGGTAGCAAACACCTTTTCAACCTATTATATGTTAACAATTCATTTTTAACGTGGCAATCTCCAACATAGCTGGGGTGTCCCAAGCAGGTAGAAAACTGTGCTTAGCTACTCTAAAGGACATCTGTTTTTTTCAGAAACAAAGGGGTAAAGACCATGAACATGACATTTTCAGTGATGCCAAAGGAAAAGTCTGCTTTGGCTGAAGACCCTAAAAAATGTCACTAGAAAGACAGAGTGCAAGAGAGAATTCGCACTCATCACCTGTCCAATGTGCTGGAACTTTGACCCAGAACTTCTAAAGTTGTGTCAGCGGGGTAGTTCTCACTGTAGAAAGCATAAAAAATTTGGGGTCAGGAATTTGATAGTTCTACTGTAAAGCAGATGTACGGAAACTTTTGTGACCTTGTCAGCTAGTTGAGATTTTACAAGGATTTTATATTATTTTGATTGAGTGTGATTCAAGATAACTGAACAATGTCAGAAAATGCTAATGCCTATAAGTCAATCACCAAAGTGAGAGTTCTGGGACATGCTGGCAAAGGCATATTTCAAGATTTCCCCCCAGACCAGAATCTGTTACTACTTATTGATACTCAGCTTTGGAGGTAGGTAGTAATAGAAACTTGTGCTGGTGATCACTATTTTCCTTCCTTCCTTCCTTCCTTCCTTCCTTCTGCAGAATCACAATGTGCAAATGTAGTCATACACCAGGGGGGAGTTTGTGATACTGCAAGGCTTTGTTATCAAAGGGAACCCAATCCTGAACAATCATAAGCATTTTGTAGTATAATCTTTTCTTAAAATGAACTAGTTTCTTTAAAAAATCAATTAAATTTAACTCTCAATACTCCTTTAGAAATTCAGTTTCAGAAGCTCTTTTCTCTGTCATTTTAAGCATCTGTTTAATTCCAATCTGAATTTATTCAAGGCTACTTTATATCCATTTCATCTTGTGCCAGCATTGTACTTTGTCTGAAACAGTTCTTGAACCTCCCTGATGTATTTATAAGAGCAATTATATCCCTTCTCAATTCAGTCTTATTTTGCTAGAATAAACAGAGTTTTCTAAGTATTTTCTGATAAGAATGCTTTCCATTTCCACAGTCATCCCAGTAATAAGAAAATCATAGAGTGGTTTGGGTTGGAAAGGACCTGAAAGATCACCTAGTTGCAACCCCTCTGCCACAGGCAGGGACACCTTTAATTAGACCAGGGTGCTCAAAGCCCAATGTCCAGCCTNTAGACCAGGTTGCTCAAAAACCCATCTAGCCTGGCCTTGAACACTTCAAGTGATGGAGCATCCACAACTTCTCTGGGCACCCTGTGCTGATGTCTCAAAACCCTCACAGTGAAGAATTTCTCCCTTATATCTAATCTAAATCTACCCTCTTCCATTTTAAAACTATTAATTTTTGTCCCATCTTTATAGGTCCTTCTACAAAGTCCTGCAGTTCTCTCGCAGGTCCCTTTAGGTACTGGCAGTGTACTGTAATTCTTTTACAGGTTTAATTTCTTTTAAAAGTTGAACAATCAGAATTATAAACGGTAGTAAAGATGAGGTCTAATTCACCTCTTTTAAACAGCAGAAATACTTCTGTGCCTTTTACTGGGAGGATCTCACCAGAACCATATACATATTCCACAAGTGAATGTCAGGTGCCCTATGACAACACTCAGACATTATATAGTCAATTCTCTCCATGATCGTTTCCTGGGGATCAGCTCCCCCTGGTTTCTCTTCCAATTCCCTCAGCAGAACAGATTCCCTTAGCTACAGCCTTACACTGAGAATGTGCAGAAAATGATCCTATTTCAGATACTCCAGTGTAACTCTTGAACAATAACCTGTACCTCTGTCATGTTAGTATTGCCTCCTAAGCTTGTAACATCAGCATACTTCAGTGTGCCAAGACTGTTGAATGTCAAAAATAAATAATTCACCTTCTGTAAACCTCATTTGATATAATTAGCATTATTCTGTTAGCTTAGATGTTGCTTATTCCTTCCTATTTATTTCAGATCAGTTCACTTTGTTTGAATATAGCCTCCTTGCTAGTGATATGTACCCTATGCAGTTTGCTAGTCACTTAAAATTTTTAGTCTGTCTGGTACTTTCTTTTTTAAGCCACAAAATAATATAGGCAGTACCCAAATGGTTTGAAGCCCTGAACTTATTTCAGAAATAAGGAAGGGTATTCAGCCTTCAAAGACTTTAGCTTCCTGGCCTGCTGCCCACATCAAATATCCTTCAGTGAAAGACAATAATGGTCTTTAAAAAAAATTATATTCTTCAGCCTTTTCCCAGCCAGCACACCTAAGGCTTTTCTCAGAAAATTCCCAAAGCACTTTATTGAACTGTAGCTAAAGAGTCTTCTTGAGGTTAAGTCCTAACCTCTCTGGCAGTCTCCCCACCTTGTCTGGTCTGGAACTTTTTATCCCAGCTCTTGTGAGTGAGTCACTGAGCCACAGCTGGGCAACTTCCTGCTCTCTGTTAACCCCACTGTGCTTGTTCATGGCAGAATGTATCCAATTGCAATCACATACACTTTAAATATACAGATAGCTGTGGTCCCACCTCAGCTGTGGGTTTGGCTTTTTTCATATTTATGCCAGATAAACTATTGCTATAAATGATAAAAAGTAAAGTGAAAGAAATAATTCAGAGAAATAATACGAGTTGGTACAATCTGACATAAATATTGAAAAACAAACAAAGAAAAGTCATAGAACACGCAGATCTGAAGCAGTCCATTAGGGATTCCTTTTGGAAGTAGTAGAAATGTGGTTATCTGTGTGACTTAAAAAAAAAAGAATATACGGCACAGTATAACTCTATAGGCTGTAAAAATGGTTACCTCAATTTCATAGCCCTGAAAATAACCATTTGATTTAAAGAGATGGAAGGGTTACAAAATTTTTCATTACTAATACAAGCACTGAGTATAAAATAAAACATCAAAAAAAGAGTTATTTTATGTGAAGATCAAAATTCCAATGATTTCATGTCTCATAAGGATATTTTTTTACCTTTTTCTCCCCCTCAATTTCACTTATTTGTAGAGTATTGTCCAATTGAAAAAGTTCTTTTCTCTGTGGAGCACCACAAGAGTGCCTCAAGGAATTGAGCCAGATAAAGTGAGACAGATGTGATAAACAGATGCATGCCAAGGAAGTGGCTTGGTTTCTTAAACAATGGATGTGGAGGACTGGGGAGTAAGTGGAACAGTCTTGGCTGGACTGAGTTAGGGGGGGGAATCTTTCATCTTGCTGTAAAGGAAAGCAAGAAAACCATCTATCCCATATTGATAAACCAATGCCTCAATTGTCAACTTTTCTGACTAAGTGCATATTCCTCTCATTGGCCCACAGCTCAAATCTGTCTTAAGCAGTAAACTTTAAGCACAAGGTGCTGCAATCTTACCTCAACCCTTAAAGATAATGAACTAAGCACAAAAGCACGTCCCAACCAGCTGAATAAAGCAGAAACCACGCGTTGTCCCAGTGCTGCCAGAGGCTGCCCTATGGTCCCCTGTCAGCAGCAGATCTGCACATGGAGGTAAGTGGCTGTGCAGTGTCACAGCCACAACGTGACTGGCAGGGCATGCCTGGTAACTTGGCGTTTACCATTTGTGAACTTCATGGTATTTGTATGAAACAGAAGTAATTGTGAAGTAAAAAAGAGCAAGTTTTATTCCCATGAAGCATCTGGGAATACAGTCTGCATTCAGTAGCCAAATGATTTTGATGAGTCACATATAGGTCTCATTCAAATCATAATTTGCTGCTCTGAAAAGCTCTATTTATTGTCTACAAGAAATTAAAAAAATAGATCTTGTACATCTCACTTCAAATTCCCTAAAAACACTTATTTATAAAAAGATAGATGCTCAAGGTTGTATTGAAAATTATCTTTTAAAAGTATGTCCAGTCTGCTGCTTAATAATTGACCTTTCTCCAAACCAGCAGGCACTTTACAAAATCCTGGATGTAGTAATGTATTCTTAGGGTGAGTACTCCTTTTCCCAGGCTTTACAAAATGAGTTTTCAAATGTATGCATCACAAGGTTGTCCCTGAAGTCTACTTTTTATTTTTTATGTGCTAAGCACGAGGTACATATGCTGAAGCATGTAAAACTGAGGCAGTGTGAAAGGGATAGGCAAGAATTACATCCTGGTTTTGTCAAGGTTATTAGACACAAGATGATGTAATTCATTACAAGAAAATTAACAACACCTTACCTTTGTTATCTCTCAGAGGTTACATCATGAGCTTTGAACCAGTGGAGTTATACTGGATAATTACTGCAGCTTAAGAAAACAAAACAATCTCAATTTCTGAAAACAGATGTTTTTATTCTCAGACCATGCCTACACATGGAAAACAAAAGTTATTTATTGCAATGTGATAATACCCAGGAACCATTTAGGCACACAATCCTAATATTTCTGTATCCTGAGCTTTCTAAAAAAATACCAAGTGGACTGCTTTCAACTGTCTCAGAAAGTCTTTACTTCTTCCATGGACAGCAGAGCCATGCTTTAATCTAGAGAAACACAAACTATAGTTCTCAGCATCTAGGAAAGCACACATTTCTGACCGTTGCCTTCATTAAGAATCATGGGGTGATAAAGGCTGTCAATAATTCTTCTCTGTGGCTCTCCTACTCCTCAGACCCATCAGTCACTTAATCAGCACTAGCAGTTCCTTTGTCCTGCACTTCACATTATATTTGGGTGCTGAAAAGGTTTAAAGAAGGGCAGCTAAAACAAAAATACCACCTGTGAAGAGAAAATAAAGGAAGCAAAGCCCATATGCTGCAATGTCTATACTGAATTCCCAGTTACCTCTTGGGGAGTTATACACAAGACTCCACCACCATTAGGCATGTTCCTTTCAATGTCCCAAGGTGTACAGGAATGCATACGTGTATGTATATGTGTGTATATATAGGAGAGAAGCTTTGGAGCAGGCAAGGTTTGTTCTGGTAATTATGCAGGACAGATATTGGTGACTGGTTAACAGAATAAACAAGAGGAGTAGAAAAAAGGTGAGAAGTAAAGTAATGATATTTTCCAACAGAGGAATAGAATAGGCTGGGACATGAGGTTCATATTAAATTTATAAGAGGTGGGGCTCCCTGGAAATTAGAACTCACAAGATTTGGTGATGCACCATGCCTTGACCTGGCAGAAATTTTCCTTTTCCATTTTATGACATGTAAGGAGGAAATCCATGTGCCTTAGAGGTGTAAGACTGTTGTTATTTTGCAGCTTTTTCTGCGTGAGTGTGTGAGATATGACAATATTGTGAGCATGATCAGCAGCATTGGTGTGAACAGCTTGGTGTGTTTCACCTTCTGTGTGAGCAAAATAGGGAGCACAGCTTTTTCTGAGATTGTATGAGTATACAGTAGTTGTTGTGAGAGCCTCAAGTGGATTTCGAGTAGGGAACCAGGCTAATACTAAAGTCATAGACATCTCAATATAATTTCTGACTTTAATTTGCTGTAGCAGCACCATTTTCACCTTCTTTTCTCCTTGTCTACTTTCCTTTTTTTCCCTTTCCTAGGATCATTTCTCTGCCTCTCCCTCAAACCTCTTCTTTCTTGAAACATCTCTGAAATCATTACCCTAGGTGGTACAGACTTCCCTACCACCTTTTCTGCCCCCTCTTCCTAGTCTGTGCATTTCTAACCTTGCTCGAGCCTAACAGGTGAGAAAAGTCAGAAAAGAAATGCAGTCAGCAAAGCTCATTGCTAATTCTTCACAAGGAATATCCCCTCCTTCATCCCTAGGTCTTTATACACTGTTATATGGCTTTTATACACTGTTATATGTCTATAATAGAAACAAGAGGCAAGGGCTGGGCAGACTGGAGCTTGGGATGAGCTCTTCAGACCAAAACAGAGGCAAACTACAAAATTTGCAGTCACTTGCTGCCTGTTGACCTAAGCTGTGATCTACACTAGATATGTCTGTGTTTGGACTGCATTCTGACCATAAACCTCACAAGATTTCCAGGTGCCTGAACATCTGCAGATAGGTGTATTTCAGGAACAGAGTTCTGCAGGTTCCTGGATTTTGTAAATGGTCTTTCTAGACCTGTGAGCCCTTGTGGCTAGGCTAAAGATCTCTACCCCTATTGCATACCTGAAAATGTTCAGATTTGAATATTTCCCCTGACATACATGGTCAGGTTGAATTTCTTATGAAAAAAGATTTATTTAAATTTTAATAAACCATTTATTTTATAGCATTTTCCCCAGGGTTTGCAGCAGAATCTGAAATGTCAATTAACTTGACAATAAAGCCCTTTCAAAAATAAAATAAAGCTTTATTTAAACACTCAAATAATCATTTAAATTATAAATTAAGTGGAACTAAGATTATTCCCTGTATTTTCACTAGTAGAACAGCTGAGAATTAATTGGATTGGTTTCTCTTTAAACTGATGGAGGGAGTTCTAAAATATCCTGCTTTAAATCTCCATTAAACAGTTTCAGATGTATTCAGTGGAGCTAGGCACTTAATTTCTAGCCTGAAGAGGTTCCACAAGGATTCTGGGAGCCACTGAACACTGGAAGGATGTTGGTTCTTTTCTTGGAATTACCTTTGATAATGAGGCTGCCTTTCTTCCCTTGAGATGGCTAATCAAACTAGCAGGAAAAATGTCTGTCTTACTCCTCCAGAGATGTCCTGAAACTGTAAGAAAGTGAACAGGTTGCTTCCTGAGTACAAGTCAGCTGGGCAAGAGCCAGCAGCTGGAAACTGAATAGGGATCAGCACTGAAATAGGGATCCAAAGAGAGCACAAAAATGTCACAGTGAGAGACAGTGAGCAAAAGGAAGTTGATTGAGATTTCAACCTTTTCTGGTCACTGAGGATTGCAAAAGCCTTTTGCTCCTAATTCAGAAACTAAAGAAGAGTTTTCCCTAAGGAAAGCTGTCTCTTCCATATTGAATTATATGGGATTATTCCAGTTGCTCAGCAGTAGTCCTTTACACAGGCTATGCTGCCCTAAGGGACCTAGGCTCTAGGTTAGCAAATTACATTGGGATGCAACAGATAGATTAGTTAGTATGAGTTTGTTTAGAACTTCTCTTCAGCTACCTACTGGAGATGTCTGAACTGAGGGGACATGGCTGTTTGTTTATATATTTGCTCATCTGTTTGGTTATGCTTTTTTTAGATTTTAGTTACATTTCGGATGCTTTGCAACCAGTCCAACTACTCTAAATTACTATTCCGACATTTGTGTGAAGTCTGGGAATCAATCAGGGAACTTTTGAAATTTGTAAAATTAGAATGCCTTTCATTCTTAAGTTACAAACACTCATTGATAGCCTCAATATCTAAGAAATATCTAAGTGTTCTACAAATTAATTTCAAAATGGCACTGCTTTATGGCCTCTAACATTTTAACCTACTACTCTTTACTACTCCCTGTTTCAATGGCAATTTTCTAGAAGGTCTAACAAAAGCACAAAAAAATTCTTTGGAGCTACAATAATATCCATTTCCCTCCCTTTCCACATTTCTACCTTTGCTACATTAAGATATTGCCTCATTTGCAGCAAATTGCACAAAATGTTGTAATTCTTAGAGGTTCTTGTGACAGCCAGGCAGGACTAAGAGCTGTTTTACTTTTGGCTTTTAATTTCTCAGCATATTTATGTTCAGAGATAGACCCCCCTGGAGGATTGTTTTCAGTATGCCATACTGGCAAATACTTGTAAGTGTGCACACAATTACAGCTCATTACAACAGTGGGAGTCATTTGCCTGCCTGCTCTCTCAGCCTTCATGTTGAAATGAGACTTCACTGTTATTTTTTGAATGATAAAAAAGGGAAAGGTTTATGCCAACCTTATCTATACTTAGAGATTTGTATGCATCTATGGCATTCTCATATGTGCATGCCAAATATCTAGTGGCAAGGGGACATCAGCATCACATTAGACAGTTTCAACAACTTCGTTATGACTTCAATTGCTGTATGTCTACAAGGTAATTTTGTTGCTTTCACTTATATACATTAAACTGCCTTTTATTCTATTTGTGGGACTCTGATCAAACTAGTAGTTTTTAAATCTCTCTGTGATTAAGCACCAGAAGAACAGTAGGGACTAATTTTTGCTGCCTAAATGCCATTTAGTGCCATTTGAAATGCTCAAGGATACCTGGGGCATTCAGATGGGGCTGGCAGCTACAACATCAGATAGAGAAATACAGAAGTGCTGCTCTGGAATGAGACCTGGATGCCAGATGGCATACCCTAGAGCATCTCATTTGCTTTTACATGCTTATATGTGCAAAACTGAAAGGAGAATGCAGTGAACTTTCAGGTTATTTAATTTAAGACTCTGCCTGAAAGTGATGCCTCCATTCACACTATGCATTCACTGAAGAGAATTACAGAATCAGAATCACAGAGTATTCTGAGCTGGAAAGGATCCACAAGCATCATCAAGCCCAGCTCTTAGTACTGCACAGGACACCCCCAAGAGTCACACCATGTACCTGAGAGCATTGTCCAAACACTTCTTGAACTTTGTCAGGCTTGGTGCTGTGACCACTTCCCTGGGGAGCCTCTATCAGTGCTCAACAGTCTTTTTCTAATAGCTAACCTAAACCTTAAACACAACTTAAGGCCGTTCTCTTGCCAGAGGGTCACCAGAGAGAGGAGTTCAGTGCCTAGCCCTCCATCTGACAAGGAAGTTGTAAGAAACTTTTAGGCAGAAAATACTTAGTCCATAGAAGCCTCAAGTTATTTTCCTATTTCTATGAAATAAGCAGTGAATATATGCATTTAGATCTGGATTTATCTGTCCTAGGTTTAACTGTCTAAAGACTGTAACACTTTACAGGACTTTAATAGTTGGATTCAGCTCCAGAGTTCAGTAGCTACTGCTATTTGAGATTACTTAGAATAATCAGTACAGCTGCATGGCCATGGCAGATGAGACACAGGACCTGTTGGGAACGTGCACCCTCTTGAAACAACAGCTGACCAGGCCACTGACAGATCCTGTGCTATTTCAAATGGTGCCAGATCATTGTGTTGATGCCTTAAGTTTTAGCTTTTATATTTTCCAGATCACTACCGCTTTAGTGTATAACTCTGAAGCTCCATAGCCTGTCAGCTACTGTTCTCCCGTTTTATTCAGACAAAATAATTTCTCTCTAGGCCTGAAACCCAAGGTCACCTTATTTTCACAGGCCCAGAAAAATGTCAACGACAGTGAAGTAGAGGGGGGCAAGCTTGGGAATGGGATTCCACTACCTGAAGCTGTGATTGGACAATTAACCTCTGATGTGCAAATGGACCAAACCTGTATCTGTCCAAAAAACGTGTGATGTAGTGTGACCCACTACGTCTTGGGTGTAGTCTCTGAGAGACTCCTGCACTGCCCAAGGTGTACCCTGTGAAGGCCTTTAAATTAATACCTACCCTTTATCTTTTAACTCTGCCTAGCTTCTGTTCTACTTAGCCATTCCAGGCATCAGTGTTTAGGTGACTGTATCCCTCCCTTCATGTGATGCAGGTGTCTAAGCTCTACAGTAAACTTTGGAGATCCAAGGCTTGATTCAGGCAAATAGACAAGTTACTGTTTTCTCTCTGCCAGGAAGGGCCCATTTCTGGTTTGTGTCCAACCTAGCACCAGAATCCTGGATCTCTTACTGCAAAGCTGCTTCCCAGATGGTTAATCCCCCAGCATGTACACGTCCATGGGGTTATGTAGGATGTAGGACTTCGCTCTTTCCTTTCTTGGACTGCATGAGGTTTCTGTCAGCCCC
>VZTT01064316.1:0-17219 GCA_013400855.1 Buphagus erythrorhynchus | reverse complement strand
CTTTAAGGTTCCTTCCAGCCCAATCCATTCTGGGATTCTCTGGTGGCAGCACAACCTCATTTTTAGCTTTGGGAAGGTGTGAGAGACACCAGCAGGTGAGAGACCACAAACACAAGATCAGCAGAGTTGCTCTCCTTTCCCTCTTCCCATGGCTTTGGTTTCCAACCAGTCTGAGCTTTGCAGGCAGAGGAACAGGAACAGAAAACCAGAATGGAGCAGTGGAATGGTGAGACAGAGCTGCCCTTTAAGAGACAGTCTGGGACCAGTCTGAGATGAGATCCTGACTTTTCTAGAGATACTGGAAAAGCTGTAAAATGAGCAAGAACAAACTGGATGTGGGGTCCTTGGAGCTCGAGATGTTTGGACTTCCCCTCTCCCATCTCAGCCCCACTGGGGGTTGGAATCAGATCATCTTTAAGGTCCCTTCCCAAACCATTCTGGGATTCTCTGTCCATGGCCACAATCAGTGAGGCCCCAGGGAATGGGCAGCCTAGCTGCAAGAACTGCTATTTTATTTAGGAAACAAAGAGAGGAGTTAATCCATGGCAGATGCTTGCAGGATCATCAAATGAAACTCCCCTCATTTTGGATAAATCATTGAGGATTTCAAAACCATGAGAGATGGCTCCTGGGACAGCTCATTTTTGCAGGGAGCTTCTCACTCCTGAAGGGGAAGGACTGGCCAAGGATTGCTGGAGAGCTGCAGAGGGACAGAGGGGAAAAGGCTGATGCTGGAATTTGCTTCCCAGTGGCACCAGAGAGCACTGACCCCCAGGGTGACCTGAAACTTCAGAGCCAGGTATTTCTCTCCATGGATTGAGACTTCTCTTGCAAGAGGAGAAGTGTTGACACACTCTGAGCTGTGCTGCCAGTTTTGGAGCTTCTGCAAAGGCACGCAGGGAAACACAAAACATTGAATTTCTATAGCAAAGTGGGGGTCAAATGGGTCCCCAGGGATGCAGGAGAAACACGAGGAGCAAGGAGTCAGCCTTGGGAGAGCCCAGCCCAGCTCCACTGCTGGCTGAAGTGCCAAAATTCATTGACAAGGACAGAAAGTGCTTTGTCAGTGCTGGGGTTGAGCTGACAGCAGCAGCCAGAGAAATAAACACACAGAGAGAGAGAACATTGCAAAGCCATCCTGGGAGCTGAACACATCCAGATGGGATCTGCTGATGCTGTGCTTTCAGCAGAACTCTTGGGGATCACAACACCAGGAACAGCCTCTTGGGGTTCCAACAGGGTCCAAGATTTCCCCTAAAAGTCTTGAGGATGCTCAGACAAGCACGAAACAAACGCTGATTCCAGCAGGCAGGAATCCAGCAGGAATGAAATCCCAGCACTTCAGAACAGGTTGGAGCGCAGTGGGGAAGAGACAAAAGCCCAAAAACCACCTGTGGAACAGGGAGGGAAAGGCCAAACCAAGAGAAATGGTGGGGAATTTTTTTGGAGGAAAATTATTATTAAATACAGATCAAACTGAGCCTTGGTGTGTAAAAGGTTTCTGATGGTGACTGAAGATGTTTGGCAGAGCCTGGGGAGGTGACCCTGTACAGGTCAATCACCTGCAGTTCAAATTCAGCAGAAAAAAAGATGTGTGGAAGCAGAAATCTCATCTCCATGCTAATAACAGAAAAACAGGGAAGAAGGAAATCCAAATAAACTCGCCTGGCAGAGGGCACACAAATATACATTTAACTAACTCAGTGCAAACAGTTGACACAGTGATTCATGAACTCAGCTTGAAAAAAAAAATCAATTCCCAGTGATTCAGGTACAGCAGTCAGCTCAAGAGCCAAGCACGTGGGAAAGGAGCACCAGGACAGCAGGAAACCAGGAAAAACAGGTGGAAACCAGGCAAAATATAAGTATGGGAATGTGAAATATGTTTTAGCTGAGCCTGATAATACTAATTAGGAAAGGAGATAAAATAATTGAAGTTGGCCAGCCAGACTGTCCACGGTGAAATAAAGCAAAGGGTGTCTGACTCCAGAAACTCTGGCACTGAAGCAGGGAGGGAGTGAATGCAAATGGAGAGGAAGACCAGGACAGAATAATTAGGAGCAAAGGGACAGAATTAAGAAAAATAATAAAATTCATGCTCATTATCTGCAGAAATGACCTTGCAGCAAAACCATTGTAAGCAACGAAGTTGGACAAAGACCTCAAGGCCAAGTTTGGAAAACAGGTCGGTATCAGGCAGGAGAGTGACAGCAGTGAGGAACATTCCTCTTATCTTGGTTTCTCAAGAAAAACCACCACTCAACACAGCTTGGAAAGCTCAACATCGCCCTTGCAGAAGAAAACAAGCCAGTAACTGGAAGGCAGGACATTCCAGCTCCATATTATGCCACAGAGCATCTGAACCAGAAAGTTTGAAGCAGCAGATGTGACCTTACTTGAATTGTGTGCTGCACCACACAACAGAAACGGGGCAACCCTTCCACCAACATCTGCTTTGCAAAGAGGATTTCACCTTTGCAGCAGGATGAGGGGCATTTTTTGAGGATTAAAAAGATGAAAGGCTGTTTAGCATCACAGCATACGATTTAGAATAAATCTCCATTGATTCCTTCAAGGTGTGTTTTATATTCGGAATTTAGCTTGGGAGATTAGTAGGTGGTCCAGGGAGTTGCTAATTAGGACAGAATCACAAATAAACACACCCATTAACTCAGGAGAAACACAAAGGGATGATCAGGTCCCATCATCCCTTCTCCTCCCAGCAATATGATTTACTCCTCAGCTCTGCCTTCTCCCTGATTTTCCAAGGGGCACGGACCTAAAAGTCAGATCTCCTCCCTTATATGGAGAGCAGTCAGCAAGTACCAGCATGAGGCCAGGGGAACAGCTATTCCATAAATCTGAAACATGTCCTGGACAACAGCAGGGTTTCCACAGACCACAAGAATTGCAGGAATTAACCCCTTTTGTTTACAGCCTTTAAAAAAGGATCCAGTGTGGATCCAGTGGTGGAAAGGGAGAAGGCAGCAGCCCCACAACCCAGCTCAAAGCCCTGAAACACCAACCATGCACATTTGGAAACACTTTGCACATTCTAAATATAAAAGGAGATTCTCCTTTTTGTGTTTAAGTTGTCCTCATTAGGAGGAGCTGATTAAACAACTTATCTGGAGAGCCCAGTCCTGTAAACACGAGGCCGTTGGCTGGAGCAGAAGCTTCCTCCTCTCAGGGGGTTATTTTCCTTTCCTGGGATTGCTCATCCACCAGGGTACACAGGTCAGGCAGGAGAGCTCCAATTCTCTGAGGCCAGATAGAATTTTTCACAGATCCACACCAAAGCAAGGTCCTTTCCACCATCTGAATGTTGGATACTGGTTCACTGCAGTGCTGTTTGTGTCCTTTTCCCTTCCCATTCCCCTCCACTCCTCCCTCCCCTTTCTCTTTTGTTTTTCCCCCTTCAGAATTATTCCTAAATCCCTAAATCCAGCAGAGAATCCTAACTGCTAATTCTTTCATGGAAGGAGCAGCCCAAATAAATATAATCTGGGAGAAGAGCCACCCTCTCCCCCCAGACAGGGAACTCTGGGGTTTCCACAGCTCCAGCCACTGGTCTGGGCAGATGTTGCCACATCTGTGCACACTAAAAACACAATTCACCAACACCACAGCCTGAGTTTTTTTGCTATTTTAACTGAAGTTTAGGCTCTGCAGCTCCCACATGTGCCATCCAGATCATAAATACCTCAGGCAGAGGCAGCTCTGAGGGCAAATCTCCAACACTTCTGCTCCAGAGCCTTCCACGTGGTTCTAAAATCTCAGCAATGACCCTCCGGTGTTTTATTTGGAGATTATTCCCTTTCATCCCAAAACTTCCCTCTTGACTTCTGAATCAGTTTCAGATACAAACCTCATCTAAATGTTGGTATTCTCAGGCCTCACCAAGTTTATTTTATGGTGCTGTCTCTCCCCCTGCACATAAATATACACATCCATATGTTTTTATACAAACACACACATGTATGGATTTAATTATGGTAAACAAAGGACAGCTGGATCCTCTGCAAACCAATCTAAAGTGCCTTAGAAACACTTGGAACCTGAAAAAGGAAAGGCACTTACCTCTGAGAAGAACGTGACTGATATCATTTGTGTGAAACCACAAATATTTATTTTTAATGAAAAAATACTTAAAGTGTGCCACAGTGTCCATATATTCATTTGAATAGTAGTACAAAGATATGTATTTCTGAGAAAAAGTCTTAACACTGTAGAAAATAAATGTGGTTCTTAAATTATGTCAAAAGAAACCAGTAAAAAAGTAATGTTTTATACACTGGAATAAAATGAAACTATTAGAGAGAATAATAAATTATAATTACAGTATTTCAAATATTTGCCTCATGCTTTTTTTTTTTTTCCTCTTCAGCATTAGTTTCTAAATGTGTCAGGTAGGATAGGCCCTCAGAAGCCAGCAGTCAGGATGGGCTTCCAATGTGGGGATAATTGGATGTGGAGCTGAATAAAGTCCTGGAAAAATGACACCACTGCTTGTTATTCACAGGGTACATAAAACATCAGCACATGGCAGGTTTAGGTTTGTACTGAACATGTTGTTTTTTTTTTTTTGTTAATGGAAATCAAATTAGGTCTGGTTTGTTGTTGTTTTTTTTTTTTTAAATCCACTAATTTTTTTTTTAAATAGTTAAATGAACTAAACAGCAATTATGGTCATTAACAAGGATGTCACCCAAGCACAACTGCCCATGGGATGCTACAATGCTGTCTTGGCTCTTTGTACAGTCCATGTTGACAGGAATTTGGAATCCTTTCAGGCCTAATTCAGCACTGCAAAACGTTGAAAACTATAAAGTGCTTTGAAATACAAATAACCTCTTCTCTTTAGAAATAGAGAAAACCCCCCCCAAACATGCACTTAAACCTGAAACCTCCATGTCACAGGTCCTGCAGCTCTGCAGTCAAACATCCACTTTGTGCCACTGGTTTTGAAAGTTTCCTCTCCTGCCCCCAGCCAAAATTTCACATAGTGTCTAAATTGGATTTGTCAGTCTCTTCCTGGTCTTGTTTGTACATGAAGGTGAGGAGGAAAAGGGCAATATCCAGAGATGACCAGTAAGCAGTGTGGGATGTGACTGCAGACCAGTATCTGCTCTCCACCAGACCTTCCCTGAGCTCAAAGTCGATCCTGTGCTCCAGTTCCACTGGAAAATGAACAAGAAAAGAACAAGAAAAGGAACAAGAGGGTTGTTAGAGCTGCAAAAACACCAGAGAGCTTCGGGTTCTGATTCTGTCATACAAACAATGCACACAATCCCTCTGTGTTTACATTTCACAGGGCACTCAACTACACCAAGATTTAATAATACAGAAATACATTTTAATGCACCTCGTGCATTTAGCACAAACCTAAGAGTGATGATGAGTTCAGTGAAAAAAAAAGCAGAAAAAAGGAAACTAAACCTGGTCTTAGATGTCTTTTCCAACCTGAATGATTCTGTGATTCTCAGCTTGAGAAAAGACAGGTTTTTTTTTTCAAGCAGCTGTTTTCCTTATTGTAACTCTATAAATATATTTATTTATACTTGTTATGATAACTACAGAGAAATATCCAGCAAATGCTGAGGCCCCACTAGGAAACTTTCTGAAATAAATGGACTTCTTGCATTTTTATTGTCTATACAAGGAGACTACACCCGATACTACAAGCCCTTCCTGCAAAGCTGTCCCTCCACAGCTCTGCCTTTTTAATATCCTGATTATTCCAAGTATATTTCAGCAGTTACCCTTTTATTTCAATGGCTGCTTTGATTAATGCCACATCCAAAGCAATTACCACTGCATTTTAACTGGGCCAATGTTAACCTATTGCTAAGGCACGTCAGCAGTCAGAAAATCTCCACGAGGAGCAATAAAATAAAAAGGATAAAAAAAACCTAAAAGCCTGCTGAGCTACAAAAACCAAAGCCCCAGACTGAGTCAAAAATGCAGCCATTTATCAAAGGCAGTTTGGAGGAGTTTTAATTCTTGGCACAGAAGGGAGGAGCACAGAGAGGGAGCATGGCACGAGCGCCGGCAGACACGGCACAGATCTCCCTGCTTCCCCAGGAGCACTGCCCCACTTTGCAGCAAGCACAGGGAGCCAGAAACCTTGGAACACCAGCAGACAACCAGAGTCATTTCCAAGAAGGAGAGTTTATCCAAAAAAACCCCAGTGGCTGTGCAGGAAGGCCACTCGGAGAGGCCGTTACGGGAGCTTGGGCAGGAGCCAAAGCCCAGCAGAGCCCAGTGTGAGCACAGCCTTTGGTGGGGATTGCATCATTCAGCTCCCAGCCCCGCTGGCCTCTGCTCCACCTTCTCCTTCTGTGGAGCAGGGATGGCTCTCCAGGATGGAGGGATCCATGCAGGAAACCCTCAGTGTGCCAACCCCCCCTGAAAGGACCCCCTTGGCAGCTGCATGATGTTCCCTGTCCTGCTTCTCCACTTCCCTCACGTCTAACCCAAAGTTTCCTGCCCTCAAACACTGACTCAGACAGGTTATCTGTTGCAATTAGTATGAACAGACAGCAATCCATCATGTGAATGCTGTCACAGGACACTTGTGACTCCTTCCATTGCAAAAAAAAAACCCCTGTGTCCTGCAGCAGTGCCAAGGGGCAGCTCAGAAATAAATCCAAGGATGAATTTCCTGACAGGAAGTACCTATGCTTTTCAAAAAAACCCAGCTGCTAAAATTGCACTTTCTGTTCTGAGCAGTTCAGATCAGGACAAGGGCAGCTTCTGTTTCCAGTCATATGTATCCTAAAATCCAGAGTGCATCAGAATGGGAAATGTATGGGGAACTGGGAGTTTAGGTGGAAAAAAGGGTTTAAACTTTCAGAGGACAGGGATGGATGGGATATTGGGAAGAAATTCCTGGCTGTGAGGGTGGGGAGGGACTGGCATGGAATTCCCAGAAAAGCTGTGGCTGCCCCTGGATTCCTGGAAATGTTCCAGGCCAAGTTGGATGGGGTTTGGAGCAACCTGGGATAGTGGAAGGTGTCCCTGCCATGGCAGGGGGTGGGATGGGATGGGCTTTAAGATCCCTTCCAATCCAACCCAAGAACAGATTCACAGAATCCCAGAATGGTTTGGGCTGGAAGGGACTTTTAAAATCACCTCATTCTACCCCTGCCATGGCCAGGGACACCTTCCACCACCCCAGGCTGCTCCAAGCCCTGTCCAAGCTGGCCTTGATATTCAACATTCATCACTTTATGGCAAACCCACAACAGCAAATCCTTTCCTGTGCAGTTATGGCATTTCCAGCCCCCTATCCCACTCTTGTTTCCCTGGACCTACAGGCTGGGCATCACTCACCTGTGGGTTCAAGGAATCCCGAGCTGCTGTGTGGCAAAGGTGGGGTCCCAACAGTGGTGGCTTTCTTCTCATCCCCCTCAGGTCCATCTTTTCCTGTCTCCATGGTCTGGGGGGTGGCACTGGACCGGCCAAACCTGGAGAAGAGCATCCCACCGAGGCCCTTCCCGATGCTTGCAGCTCCTGCACCCAGGATAGAGGGGAAAAAACCAGCCCAGGATGCATCAATCAAACTGCAAATTAAAGTCACTGCAAATTAAAGTCACTGCAGCACCCGTTAATTAGAGCTGAGGGATGGGAAACACTCCTGGTGCTTTCCAAGGGTGGGAACATCTGACTGGAGTGGGCTCTGTTTATCCCCAAACTCATCTCATGTATAAAAGCTGTAATTTGGAAGCTGTAGTTAGGGGGCAAGGAAAAAAAAACATGAAATACATCTGCAGAGTACATCTGGCACTTTGAAGGATATGTTGTGATTCCTCTTTCATAAATTCTAAGACAAAAATGCTTTCTAACAACGTTGGTGCCTTCTGCACTTAAAAATCCCATTATCACATTTAAGACATTTCTTTTATTAAGGGTTCACTGCCCTAACAGACCTTTAAAAATATTACATCATCCTTTAAAAGGACTATTTGGGTTGCTCAGGAGGAGGAATATAAAAGTTAAGAGTACTTTTGTCATGTTTTATCCCGACTCTGCTGCCACCTCATGGACAAGACATTAAAGTTACTATAGAAACTCCCCAAAAAGGCACTCTGCTCTGAAATATTTCTACTTGAGGAAAAACTGCTTTTATATTCTTATTTGATTGGGAAGACTCTTGGCACTAGGCTTCTCCCAAATCCCACACAGAGAGCTAAAGAAAAGCCTTGAGTCAACAAAAACTGCAAGTGCATGATCAAGTATAAGCTCCAGTGAAGGGAATTTAAGCTCACTTAAACCAGGGCTTATTTTGACTCAGAAAGCCAGAAAAGAACACTTTATATTAAACCAACCTGAATTTCCTATTGTAGAATCATGAGTTAAAGGTAACTGTAATGGGTTGTATGGTGTGATTTTTCTGCTATTTGCCAGTAACAGAATATGGAATCAGAAGACAAGCTTTAATTTAATTTTTTTTTCCATGAAGGAGAGTGGAAACTGTTAAATCACAGGGATGTTACTTCAATAAGGCAGACGAAAATAAGGCAGCAACTGCATTAACTACATCATCTCCCCCAAGCTTTGACTCCAATGCACTTAAACTGGTTTTTATTTCAAAGTAAATGTCAGCTGGGATTAAACCAAGCCACATACAGAACTCACTGAAACCACCCTCTGCCAGTGAGGATTTTGGGGGTTGGATCCAGAGGTCATTTCCAACCTCAGCCACACTGATTCTGTGCAAGGGACAGGAATCATGGAATGGTTTGGGTTGGAAGGGATCTTAAAGCTCATCCATTTCCACCCCCTGCCATGGGCAGGGACACCTTCCACTGTCCCAGGTTGTTCCAAGCTCTGTCCAACCTGGCCTTGGGCACTTCCAGGGATCCAGGGGCAGCCACAGCGTCTCTGGAAAACCTCAGGGCCTCCCCACCCTCACAGGGAAGAATTTCCTTCCCACCATTCTTGCCCTCTGGCAGTGGAAGCCATTCCCTGTGTCCTGTCCCTCCATCCCTTGTCCCCAGGCCCTCTCCAGCTCTCCTGGAGCCCCNCCTGCCCTCTGACAGTGTAAGCCATTCCCTGTGTCCTGTCCCTCCATCCCGTGTCCCCAGTCCCTCTCCAGCTCTCTTGGAGCCCCTTTAGGCTCTGGCCCTGGATCCTTCTCTTCTCCAGATGAGCATTCCCAGCTCTTCCATCCCATCTCGAGAGCTGAGTTTCCTTAGGGCTGTACCCCAACCCCAGAGGGGCAGCAAAGCTCCCCAAGGATCTGCCATCCCCAGCCTGGGGACAGAGGGGACATTACCCAAAATTCTGCATCTCCCATCCCCAGCCCAGGGACATTACCCAGGGTGCTGGATCTGCCATCCTCACCCCAAGGGACATTACCCAGGATGCTGGATCTGCCATCCCCACCCCAGGGACATTACCCAGGATGCTGGATCTGCCATCCCCACCCCAGGGACATTACCCAGGATGCTGGATCTGCCATCCCCACCCCAGGGACATTACCCAGGATGCTGGATCTGCCATCCCCACCCCAGGGACATTACCCAGGATGCTGGATCTGCCATCCCCACCCCAGGGACATTACCCAGGATGCTGGATCTGCCATCCCCACCCCAGGGACATTACCCAGGATGCTGGATCTGCCATCCCCACCCCAGGGACATTACCCAGGATGCTGGATCTGCCATCCCCACCCCAGGGACATTACCCAGGATGCTGGATCTGCCATCCCCACCCCAGGGACATTACCCAGGATGCTGGATCTGCCATCCCCACCCCAGGGACATTACCCAGGATGCTGGATCTCCCATCCCCACCCCAGGGACATTACCCAGGATGCTGGATCTGCCATCCCCACCCCAGGGACATTACCCAGGATGCTGGATCTGCCATCCCCACCCCAGGGACATTACCCAGGATGCTGGATCTGCCATCCCCACCCCAGGGACATTACCCAGGATGCTGGATCTGCCATCCCCACCCCAGGGACATTACCCAGGATGCTGGATCTGCCATCCCCACCCCAGGGACATTACCCAGGATGCTGGATCTGCCATCCCCACCCCAGGGACATTACCCAGGATGCTGGATCTGCCATCCCCACCCCAGGGACATTACCCAGGATGCTGGATCTGCCATCCCCACCTTAGGGACATTACCCAGGATGCTGGATCTGCCATCCCCACCTTAGGGACATTACCCAGGATGCTGTATCTCCCATCCCCACCCCAGGGACATTACCCAGGATGCTGGATCTCCCATTCCAACACTAGGGACATTACCCAGGATGCTGGATCTCCCACCCCCACCCCAGGGACATTACCCAGGATTCTGGATCTGCCATCCCCACCCCAGGGACATTACCCAGGATGCTGGATCTGCCATCCCCAGCCCAGGGACATTACCCAGGATGCTGGATCTGCCATCCTCACCCCAAGGGACATTACCCAGGATGCTGTATCTCCCATCCCCAGTCCATGGACATTACCCAGGATGCTGGATCTCCCACCCCCAGCCCAGGGACATTACCCAGGATGCTGGCTTTGCCAATGTTGGTGATGGACTCCCCGTAGTGGCGCCGCACCATCACAGGGGACGTGGTGGGGCTGGGCGCTGCCGAGGCGCTCTCGGGCTCGGGGGCTGAGGTAGCTTCTTTGCTGGGGTTCAGGAAACTTGGCTTCATGTGCTCGTAGGGGAGGGGGTTGGCTGTGTTGTACCAGTGGATCTGCACAGGTGAGATGTTGCTGTAGTGTTTCAGGATTAAGGGTTCTAATCTGTAGGCCTGGAAGGGGAATTTGGAGTGAAGATCAATCCTGTGGGTCCAGACTGGGAAAACAAAAAAATCACTTTCCTTTCCCATCCTGAGCTCTCTCCAAACTCAAATCCAGACTATCTGTCCTAAGCAAAGCCTAGAATGTGACACAGTGGTGGTGTTATTGTCTGATTCACTTTTAGTGAATAAATAAATATTCACTTTTAGTGAATAAGTTTCGCTTTTAGTTTTGCAGCCTGAAGATTTATCATCTCACAGTTCCCTGTGAGCTTTTGCACATCTCTGCAACACCTGGATTACACCACTTGTACTGCACATTGTTACCAACATACAGATGGTTTTACTTGGAGAACAAACTTCATGTAAAGTTAAGCTGATTCTAACACAATAAAGAGGAATTGGCTGTGTAGACATTTTGTTTGATGGCTCTTTGTTGGTCCCTGTGCAAATCATGAGTCATGTTTATTTAAAAAGTAATTTCCTATTGATTATTTATTTCTCTTTGTCCACTTAGATGTAGAAAAGCATCCTGCACTTCTTTATTTTAGAACTAAGTGAAGTTACTATTTGCAGAGTGGAACCAATTGTCCCTGATAATCCAGGAAAATTCTGCAGTAGCTGGAGCTGAACATGACCATGTGTGTTGGTTGTGCATTGAAGCCACTTGGGGGGAGGGCAGGGTCTTATTCTAAATTTATTATTTTCTTTGTGTTGTTACTAAAGTTTTTCTTTATACCCTTTTAAATTTTAAGCCTACCTTACTTTTACTCCTAATTCTATCTCACAACAATAAATAAATAAATATATTAAAATTAGCAAACCTAAACTATAACATTTATTAGTACATTAACCAAAAAACCAAACTAAACCAAGACACCATGCTTGGATTGAAGTCTGAATATACTTAAATTCAGCTACTTTAAATAGGAAAGCATCCCCAAATTGCTGTTGTACATGAAATTCCAAATCAAATTTCCATCAGAGAAGTTACCAAGGGGATGCAGATCAAAGGTTCAGGACTGATTTGGGAATAGCCAACATTGGCTGCTGTGGAATAAGGAAAAGGCAAGGCTACACCAATAATCCTCTCCCAAATGCTATCAACAAACCTTTAGGATCTTTTGGGAAAAAAATCCCAGTCTTTGCTTTTCTATATTATCTTGTAAACTGCTTATGAAGCCTTTTTAAACATCTTTAGACAGATGATGTTTTAATGGAGGCCGGGAAGTTAAACACAAAATCCTTGTCTGAACAAGAAATAGTAATTTAGAAAAAAAAATCAGAACAATCCCAAATCTTATGCTTATTACTATGAAAAAGAGAAGCAAAATACATGTTATTTATGGCAATTATTTGTAAGAAATGTAATCCTACAGCTCCAAACCCCAAGCCATTGTATAACAACCATTAACAAATAATCCTCTGCTGGAACACACACACACTTTGAAGATCCCACACTATCCCAGAGCTTAAAAACAGGCAGGGTGAAAGCTTGAGGCTGCAATTCAAGACTCACCACTGGATCTGTTGGGTGGAAGATGTTTAATAACCTGTTACAAATGGTTCTGGGCAGGATGTGGTCCTGGCTGCCACTGGTTCCAGGACGGATCCCACGCAGGGCCAGGAACACTGCCAGGGGGGATCCCATACAGAAGAAATTCTCAACCTGGGGAGAGATTTCATCCATGTTAAATAAGGATGGAAATGATGCTTCCTAACACAGCTGGATTTGGTTTCTCTCTCCACCTGATTTTAACAGGAGGACTCGAAGTCTTGGTGGGTCCAAACAGGGAAGAACACCATGACACCAATAAATGAGGGTTAAACTGCCCTTGGCTGCATGTTGGGGTGCTAAAACCAAAAATCAAGCTGGATATTTGAAATCAGAGAGGTTCACCAGTGCTGGCAAGGATGGAGGAAGAAAAGAAATAAGTCTGATTTCTCCTGGAGCTTCCCAAACCTGCCAGACCCCTCATTCTTATCCTGACCAAGCTGTCCATGATTTTCTTGCTGGTATTAAGCGAACAGAATGGTGCTTGTCCCTAGTGCCACCATGTCCCAGAAGCAGGCACATCCCTCTGAGACACTCTGATGTCACCCAAAGCTGCTGTGACCTCACTCTCAAGTCCTGCCTCCAACACCAACTGAGCAAATCTGAGCTGCCACATCTGAGAAATCCTGAACCTGCATTTTGGGGTCATTACAACCAATCCAAGGTCAGGATTCAATGCTGATCCCCCACTACCAACTCTCAGACATCACCTGTTAAAATCATCAGATGGAAAACTTGCTGAAAAAAGACATTTCTCTAAGTCAAAATCACCTTTCAACCTTTATTTTCTAATTTGGAAAATTAATTTTACCATCGTCAGATGCTCAGCCAGCAAGAGAAGCTGCTGAATTTTTGCTAAATGCATGTGGAGGATCCTTGGAATACCATGTGCCTTCCCTGCATGTCAGCACATGGAATGAGGAATAATGGCCCTTTTCATCTCTTGGATTCCAGTGCTGCACAAAACATTCCTCCTCCTCTGTCTTGGCACTGGTGCCACATCCCTTCCTTCCAAAAGAAGTCCCAATTCAATGGAAAAATAAAAAACTAGACTTTCAGCATGGTTATTCCATGTCACAGGCAGCACAGCACTGCTCTGTCATTAACACTGTCACTTGCTGCAAAGCTCCTTTCCTTTCTTCAGCCCAAGAAGATCTTGCACAGATCTTGTGTTTTGGCAGCTTGGACAAAAAGCTTTTTCATCTTCAAACACAACAGAAAGAGACATTGCCAGTACAATCCTTTAAATTGAATAAGTAACCCCTAACCCTGTCCATCTGGTATTTCCCTGTCAAGCATCTGAAAGGCACAGTTATGGTTTTTGGCTTTAGGGAGGAATCAGACAGTGCCTGCCAGCTTGACCTTAGCACAGGACACTCAAAAGAGACTGGGAAAAGCCTCAAAAGGTAACTGGTTTCAGTGGTTACATGGTGTGTGGCTTTTGTCCCACTGCTGTCCCATAATTTTTACTGATAAAGTGCTGTAGTCCCCATCCCTGTAGGGATTTAATGTGGATGTGGCACTTGGGGATGTGGTTCAGTGGTGGACAGGTCTTTTCCGACCTTAATTCTACAATTCTAAACCCCAAATCCTTTAATTAGACTGTCAGTGCTGTTGCAACGTGGCTGAAAATCAGGCTGCTGTATTATAAAACCTACTGGGAATAGAAGATCAAAATCTTTCCAGAAGATATTTATAAATTTTGGTGTTTCTCCTGGAATCAGGAGGGGGGCATTTTCCTGTAAATGTTCAACAACACAGGAGACATGTTTACAAAATGACCTTTGAGAGCAGCACTCCTCTCCTGGTTATGATTCATAAACACAAGACTTCATGAATTTATTTGTATTTTAAGCAGAAGCTGAGCCAAGTAGTCATCCATTCAACTTAGCACTGCAGTATTTTCATAATTAAGTGAAAAAAAAAAGCTGAATCAGTCAACAGAAGTGAGGCAGCAGAGCCCTTCTGTGCTGGGCACAAAGAAACGTGAGGTACAGGCTGCAATTTCCTCCAGAAGAGTTTCTTGGCTGAGTGAGAGGTGCTGGGGAACCCTGAAGTCTTTCAGGCCAGGACATTGCAAGGCCAGATTTAAATGGATTTCCATGTCAGTCCTAAGGAGCAACTGAGGTACATCCTGCTCTCCTCTTCCCAGGACTGAAAATCATCCTGCAATAATAAATTTCCTATTTTCACACACCAGAGGCATGAAGGGGTTGGTGTCACACCATTCCCTGTGTTCCCATATTCTTCAGCCCCTCATCCTTTAACTCCAACTCCTCTTCCAAGGCTGGTGGGGAGAGGGCTGTGATTCTAAATCTTAAATTTTCAATGGGGTGTTGGCTCTGCATTTAACCCCCACAGCTCCTGTTGGTCTAGCAGGTAATAATTCCATTACCCCATCTGAGGAGAAGCAGAGGAAGAGAGACAAAGATCCCTCCCCACTCAAGTTCCCACTCTGGTGGCTTGTCCAATATTTTCCTAGAGTACAACACATCCCATATCTTCATGTTTTGTGGGGTTTTTCCTCCCCATGGAGTCAATAATTTCATTTCCTCTAAGCAGGCTGCTCTATTTCTTCTTGCATTTCTGTCTTGCCAAAAGCAACCTTTGTGCTTGCTCAACATCAAGCTCAACTCTCCTTCATGTGGCACCAGTGGCTCTGTCCCATCCTGGGAACCCTGATTTTTTTCAGTCCATGGAAGAGCTGACATGAAGAGCCAAGGGATGGGGGGTTGGTTTCTGAGCAAGGCTGTTCTCTTTCAACAAACCAGTCACCCTCAGTGAGCTGCACTGGTCTGCTGATGAGCAATCCCATTTCAGACACTGCTGAAATCCTCCCCTGCCATCATTTCCATGGAAAGCTTCTCCCCCTGGAGCTCTGTCTCAAGCCATGGGAGTCACCAGTGTGAGGCTTCACAGAAAGAAAACATCTCCCTGTCAGTAAGGGCAAGAAAAAGGATGAACTGGAAATGTCACCTGAAGATTACAGATCTATCCCATCTATTTAGGTAGATAAAGTTTATCTACCTAAGTCTTTATCTAAACTTTCTTTCCACTTTTCTCCTCTCCATCTAAAAAGCAACTGTCCAAAAACCCTTCAGTTTAAACTGAGTGAAGAATAATCTTTCCCAGAGCTGGGGGAGGACCAGCCTGCCTGCAGCTTCCTTGATGGCAGAGATAATAGCCTGACACATGCTTTCAAGCAGTGATGAAAAGGAGAAGGCTATGACAACATGAATTATGGCTGGTTTCCTCTTTTTTTATGGCTCAACATTGACCTTGGCTTCCAGGAGCCCTTCTGAACTCATAAGGAAAGAAAAATGGCAAGTTAAGAAACAATAATCCATTTTATTCTCACCTATCATGTCACATTTTTATGGTTTAATACTTCAGGATGGAGTTGAGCAACTAGAAAGTGTTGCACATCTCACCCAGGAGCTGGAAAATGCCTTTTCCCAAAGATAAGGAATTCTAGCAATTTGCAGAGCTGATTAGCAAGCAATCTGCTTCATGAGATTGAAAGTGTGCTAGCTGTCAGAGCAGAGTAATTTGGAAGGAAAATCCACTCCTGGAGGAAATTCAATCAGATTTGCTCAGAGATGTGACATGCTAAAAGGAGTCCCCAAGGAAGATGGATTATTCAATGGAGTAGAAGTGAAACTGTTTAAAATATGTGATTGATGTAATCTGCCAAATGGTTTTTACCTTCCCACAGAATTGTGTGTGTCTATAATATAACAAGTGGGTTTATGTATTAAATAGATTTACAATCTACATATTTACATATAATTTCATATAAACACATATAACAAAATCCCAGAATGGTTTGGGTTGGAAGGGACCTTAAAGCTCAGCTCATTCCAACCCCCTGCCATGGGCAGGGACTCCTCCCACTAGATCAGGCTGCTCAAAATTTATACAAATACAGAACTGCAATAAATAACAATAATCTATGAATAAAACAACATTTTTACATATATGTACACACACTTCATCCAACATCCAAATTATTCTGCCAAAATCATGTCTAGGGACATGGAAAAAAAATAAAAGTAAGCAGAACGACTCACACTGCAGGTGTATTTTTTACAGCAAGCAGAAAATTTCAGTAGAAACCTCTTAAACATACATACCTTAAATTTTAAGACAGGTGGTTTTGATATGGTGGATGCCTTTAACTCATGTAACCTCTCTTCTATCTCTCTCAACCTAGAAAATAGAGATCTTTCTGAGATCCAATAAAAAATGCAGCTTTAACCTCTCTGATCCAAACAGGCATTCCTGTGGGGTCCAACAGTTTTGTCTGCTGGGAAGAGAGAGTGATGCTGTCAGTATTTCCTGCAACTCATTAAGGATCAATGTCTGTCAAATCCTGTTCCTCTGGCCACAGAAGGAATCAATCAAGACATGACAATTCCCCTGTTCACCACCCCAAGCATCTGCCCACCCTCCCTCCTCAGGAGCTGACTCACCTCCCGTTTCCTTGGTGATTTTGCAGCCAAATTCACCTGCTTTATTTTGTTTTAAACCCCCCCTAACAACAACAAAGCCACAGGAAACGGTCTGGGCATTATGGAGCTCTGTGTGGAGGTGGAATTTCTGAAGGATGGAGTCCCACCCCTTCAACTACCATGAAGAAAGGTTGTTCACCTTTTCTAGTTGGCCTGAATTAAAAAAGCAGCTACAATACAAAGCACACATATGGATGGGTAAAGCTGCTCCCAGTCCCAGTAAATTCCAGAGGTTACAGGATGTCAGCAGTCTATTTTCCATCATTTCACACTGAACTGCTCACAGAAGGGAGCCCCTCTTTCTGTGCAGAAGTGCCAGTGTCAAATGATACTTGGGATTTCTGTGGAAGCACTTCAGAGGATGCCTAAGGAGCTGGAGTGTGGAAATGGCCATTTCTCC
>VZTT01064308.1:11503-19137 GCA_013400855.1 Buphagus erythrorhynchus | reverse complement strand
TGAAATGCTGTACCTATGTTTTTTTTTTGTTTTTGTTTTTTTTTTGTTTTTTTTTTTTTTTAGTGAGTGAGTGACTGAGAGTAACAGGAGACCAACTCTTTTCCAGGAATAAAAAGAGGCAGGACTAACTAGATGTTTTTCTAAAAGGTGTCTGGTCTAAAAAGAGACCACTGCCCAAGTCCTGCAAAGTGCAAACAGGAAACGATCCCAAAGCATGGGGAGCCATTACAGGAAACATCAACTAAGTATTTGTGACAGATTCTAATTTTGCAAGGACAGGCTGCAGTGCTGGCGATGGTTCAGCTGGGAGAATGGATGGCTCTCAATAGCACTCCCACCAGTGACAGAAGGGATGGGAGAGATGCAGCCAGGCTCTTCACAGAGTGTGGCAGGTGAGAGGCAGAGGCACAAACTGAGACATAAGAGGCTCAGGACAACCCAGAAATGCAGCCAGGGCCCAAGGAGGTTGGACCATACCAGCTCTGAGGGGTTTTACACATCAAGTGGGTGAAGCCCTAAGAAACTCAGTCTGACCCCAGAGCTGAAGCTGCTCTGGGCAGTGGCTGTGGCTGGACACCTCCCCAGATAACCATCCTGCCAGCCTGAATTGTTCTGTGATGCTATGATCTCTACTTAATGTATGGATACATGACTTGTAGAATACAGCCAGGCAGCCACAGTAAATGATCAGTCAAGTGACTCATGTGAAGGCTGGTACCATCTGTTATGATAAACATGGCAGCAGATGGAGAACTAAGGGTATTTCCTGTCTCTTTATGTGTTTTAAGACCCTCATTCTCCAAGTATTCCTTTTTAAAAAACCCAAACCCTTTGTCATCTTAGGTCTGAAATTCTCAATCATTCTATAAGACAAGCCGATGGCTAATTGGACTTTTCCAGATGCTGTTTGTCAAAATATCTTGCTTCTAAAATTAGTCTCCCCCTCAGATTTTTTTAACCACAGTTAGGCAACTCTGATGCTGAAAACACTGACAGAAGAAAAAGGTGACAGGGAAATCTGCATTGGTCCAAACAGATAAGAGAAGATGAAGAAGAAAGAAAACAAAATAACAGAAACTGAACACACTTGATTGCTGATAAACTCCAGTATGGAACCCAGTACCAAAGGAAAAAATACTGGTTAAGAAAGTGGAACAATTAACTTTTAAACTATTTAGGATTTATACCTAGAATACACATCCGTTAAAAAAAAATTTTCAGTGGCACACAGGAACTAAGCCAAGCTGGAGCTGACAGAAGCTACTGGTCTCCTTCAGAGAAAGGAAAAAGCCTAGAAAAACTGCAAAATATATGCAAGTGGACTTTATACTCTTACTGAAGTGTTTTTAATGTCACACATCAAATCTAATTCTATATTAGTATTGTACATGGGCAGCCCACTAAATGGGATGGTTTTGCATGAGCATTCTCTTTCTGTATTGAAACCCCTAACTTCTGTGTGCTCCAAGTGTATCTCTTCCTTCTTCTAAATATATCTTAGGCATTACACACAATTAAAGAGTACAATGCAATAACAAAACCACACTAACAGAAGTCCACAACTACTTTTTCCAAAACTTCTCATTAACTTCTGCATTTTCAGTTGCCTATTCCTCAATGTTTATTGCTGGATAAACAGAAACAAACACAGATCGCTGGATAACCAGGAATAAACACAGATTGCTGGACTTTGTCCTGCACATGTGTTTTTATCTCCATCCCTGACTAAAGTGCCAGAACAGGATCATAAAACAGGACCTTAGAAAGGCACTGGAGCTCCCTGCACAGCAATTCAGCTGGCTGAGGTAGCCAGAAAACTACCCCAGGACCAATCTGTGTTTGCAGGTGATAATGGAAAAAGAGGAAAGTCTCCAGGATAGAAAGGGCCCCATGACATTGCTAGGGTGAAATCCATACCTTGAGTAAAACTCAATGAGATCAATAAGAAATCAGTCTTGCAAAGGACAGTAGATGGATCACGAGAATTTACAATCAGTAAGGAACCTAAAGGGACCAAGAGTTTATGCTTCTGATTTCTCTGAAAGAAGCATGAAACGATACAGAGGAACTCTTACAACTGAAGAGCTACTCTGCTTCAGAGATTTTGATTTGTAAACAATACATGTATTTTTTGAAATAACAAGTCCTAATAGAATATAATTAAAAAATAAAATAGGCAACATACAAAATAAAATGGCTAATATATGCACTGTGCTCTCCAGCTGTCTCTGTGCTATGACTGAAATAACCTCTTCAAACGAGTCTGAAGACAGATGAGGTTTAAAGCTTTGCAGTATCAAAAAAAGAACCATAGTACTCAAAATAATTACCTACTACACATTTTAAATTTTAAAAAAGCATAGTGTATTATGTAAAAGTAATCAGAAATCCATAAATCACTTTCTTCAAATATTATCTGTTACTGACATAGTGGGAGTCCAAAGAATAAAATAAATGTATTAGTCAGTCTTAAAGACAGAGTCCACCTGGTCTTGTCTGAATGACTAGAGAACACAGTGAAGAGATAAATTATCAATGTGTGAAGGTAAGAGCCTCAGTACTCATCACGACAGCATTTAAATGAAGTAAAATAGAGACTAGGACACTTGACAAAAGCTACCTGTGCATTGAGAGTAGTGGAGTTATTCAAAAGCTGAACTAGACTTTCCTACCTGACCAGATATATCCCTTGAGGTAAATTTTAAAATTTAAGTCAGTTAAAAAGCTATGCTGTACCCCACCTCAGCATCAATACATGTAGGTATCTCAAAGGAGGATGCCACAAGGATGGTGGCAGACTCTTCCCAGTGGTGCCCAGAGACAGGATGATGAAGTGGCCACGAACTATAACATGGAAGTTTCTCCTCAACCTGAGGAAGAACCTCTTTATATTGAGGGTGGCAGAGCACTGGAACAGGCTGCCCAGTGAGGCTGTGGCATGTCCCTCTCTGGAGACATTCAAAACACACCTGGATGTGTTCCTTTGTCATCTGCTCTAGGTGACCCTGCCTTGGCAGAGGAGTTGGAATGGATGATGTCCAAAGGTCCCTTTCAACCCTAAATATCCTGCAATTCTCCCACCTGCTTCTTGCTTTGAGTTGAGTTTCTAGCTATGTGCTCTCTTTCATGCGGAAGTCCATTTCATGAAATGCTTCACAAAGACACTAGGCTAGGACTGTGGAGTTTCAGAGACATCAGGTTTCCCTGTTCACATGCCCCCCCCCCAAAAAAAAATTTAAATGTCTAGTAAAGTAGCTAGCTTGCTACAACACAGAACAGTACTTCCTTGCTATCAACTTCTTCTCTGAACTTCTAATCTTCTTTCACCATAAGGACTCCAAAAGCATTAATTTTGTTAATTAATCTAAGGCTCCATTTATGTGCCCTGCAAATCAGATACTTTCTCATTAGTCTCCTTTTTCCTATCTTCAAAGCATTAGTCTTTTATAATTGTAATAAACCTCAGTCTTCAAATCATGGAGAATCCTTCATTTAAAATTAACAATATGTTTTGTATTTTAAGTTTTTCCACAGAAATATATGCTAACAGGTACACATTAATTTCCCTGAATATTTATTCATTTTTTCCTCTCTCTCTTTCTCCAGTAATCCACTATTCAACAGACCTTGTGTATCTCCCTCCTCTCTTGCTACCTAAGCTCAGAATAAAAACAAGATTCACTTAGTTTCTTTAGTAGCTATCCTCTCTTTGTAGGCTGAAATGAAATGAAATGAAATTAACTTAAATTAAACCCAAACCAACACAATAGGAAACTCTCAATTTTCCTCGTACACACAGATTAAAATATGTTGCTCAGACTACACATTCTTGTGACCAGTTTAAGCCCAGAAAGGGGTTATCAGAAGTGTGTCTTGAGCAGCTAAACTGGACACCAACAAATTTTGTTAGCTAACAAAGTAAAAAAAAAAAAGCAAAGCAAAACAAAACAAACCAAGAGCAAAAGCAAGAACAAAAACAAAAAACAAAAAACAAAAATACAAACCCCCAAAACAAACAAAAGCCAAAAACAAACAAAAACAAACACAAACAAAAATAAAAGCAACTATTTTAGTGTCACACTTAAACTTATATCAATATTTCTTTATTCTAAAATTTGTTAAGTCAATTAACCTACATAATAGACCAGTCCTGACTCCATTCTCAACAGAATCTAATCCTTTGGCCCAAAATGCAGAATAAGGACTGTCTTAACTTTTGCAATGGATCTCCTTTTTCTCAAAAGACCCAGCTTCACAGTTCTTTTCTGATTACGGAATTTGTTAAAATGTCTTTTTACCACAAAGAAAGCACTGCTGAAAAAACTGGGCAATAGAACATGGCTTTGTCTTCAAATGCTTAAGAAAAATATTGAACACCAAAACTGAACATTTTTGGGTTTTTTTCAGTGTCTGGTTGCCCGAAAAATATATCCTTCTCTTCCCCTCAAACTACATGTTCCCAGTCAATATTTTAATTAAAAATCTAAATTTCACTACCAGCAGAGTTTCAGCTGACCTGCAAAGAAAAAAGCCACTCATGCAATCATTTCAAAAGAAAAATTCTGCTATACTAAGAAAACAAAAAGTCCTCTGAACAGTTTTTTAAAGAACAAATTATTCATTTTTATAATCTCTGTCAGAAGATAAGAATACACTTAAGGCAGGAAAGCTCTAAACTATCCAACAGAGCCTGTAAGTCACACATGTCAGCAAGATTTTGTTTTATATACGCTCTAATATCCCCAAAGTGAGGGTTAAGCTAAATATATATAATGGCAGGCTTATTTGTTTAAAATAAAATCAATCAAATGTAATCAGCATCCCATCCCTATTTTAACTCTTTTAAAATGCTTCCATTAAATCCATTTTCCCTGTTCTTAAATGGCATTTTATATTCATTTTAATATTTGGAATGTGTTTAATTTTGAGATACTTAAACTAAAACATTCATATTGAGATTAAAGCAAATCTGGATGAGAAGAGTAAGGAGGGCATTTTTTTCTATGATGTTCACTGAAGAGAAACTACTGGATAGAGAGATAGGAAAATCCAAGTTTTTAACCATACCCTGAACTGGACAACTTCACTAGACTTTCATAGTTTTTATCTCTTTTATGACTTGAAACATTTGTATTTCAATTAAAAGCATCAGTAAATATGCTTCCTGTATGCCCCATTCTTTGTTTTCTTGCAATTTCTTTAACACAGTCACAATTAAACATTGAAATCATATACTGAGAAATCCTCCAGCACTGTTACTGTTGTAATTTCTTCAGATTGCAACAGTAATTGGAAACAGATGGACATGCTTGCTTCTCTGAAGTGACCTCAGAAAGTAATGTAACTTGGGCCAGTCCAGCTGAGCCTCAGTGCTCATTATATTGATTCCTTCATCCTTCACTGGGGAAGCCACTGTCAGACACTTGCTAATCTAAGAGGTTTACAGTTGTGAGTGAAAACACAGATAAGGAGCTCACTAAACCTTCTTCTGGAAAAGCTTTATGCATGTGGATTCAATCAGAAGTCAGATGTCAATACAAAAACTAGTTGTCTGAAAATGAGTGCAAATGCCAAAATTAAACTATGGTGTATATATTTACATTTGCATGTGCACACAGACACATTTTAATCTACCACCATAAGATCTAAAAATTTTGTAACTTCTTAGCTGAGATACTGCAAAAGGTAACATCTAGATCTTTGTGCAACACAACACCTAGAAAAATTCCAGGACAACAGATCAATTTCTGTCTTTATTAAATGCATATTGGTAAAATGCACAAGTGAAAAACAGGATGAAACATAACTACCTACAGTTATACTTTAGAGATCTGTTTTTAAGAATTTGAGGGATGCTAAATTCTGCAATGGGAAACTTCCTGTACTAAAAAATTCAAGTACTATTATATATTTCTAGGAAATCACTGGCCTACACTAGTACTTCATACAGCTTTCTCCAAACTGCTTGACAAAACAACCATTTCTTTCTTATTGCTACAATAAAACACTTTGTGCAGTGTAACTCTACCAGAGCTTTTCACTTCATAAAAACTTTTCTGTCGTGTTTTTTACTGTGCTTGCTTGTCCTTTACTAATAAAACTAATTCATGGACCTAAAAGTTCTTCAACAGAAACAAAACAACCGAACTGCAAACATAAACTGAGAAAATAGTGGCCTGTAGTATGCATTTTGTAGGAGCAGGTTTGATTTGACTTATAAATCCAATGTGTACAAACCTGCTTGCTTGAACCTACATGAAGGTTTGTTGTATTTAATGCTCTCATGTTTTCTGTGTTTTCAGAATCTTACCAACTAGTTAAATACATATCCAGTACACACACATTTTAACTTTCCAAAAGCAGTATTCCCTAGAGTGATATGGCATAGGAAAACTACATGCACCTAAACAAAACCCACCAGAACCCACAAGTGACACTCAAAAAAAGCTATGAAGAACTACTGCAAAATAGGTTTACTGCACAGAGCACTGCCAAACAAAAGTTTTAAGATTTGGCTACCTCCAGGCTCCCTGAGACTTTGATAGCACTGCAGATAAATTTCTTGACACTGATGAAAAAAGAAAGCATGAAGGGGTAATTTCCACTCTGAAAAGATAACTTACACTGTGGAATTGAGAAAAGATTATCTGCAAAAACTGCCTGAATAAACTGGCTATACTTGAGCGGTAGTATATTTTGCAGCATTTTAAACAGAAAGTCTCTCTCACAAATTTTGCTAATTGCTAGCTTACCTCCTGTTTGAGTGATGACTTGAATGTCACTAGAAAGTGGTCCATCCCCAACAGAAGTAAAAGCAAGAACCTTCACAGAGTATGTTTTCTGGGGTACGAGATTCCCAATAGTGGTGATATGGCTGTCAGCCACATTGTGCTTCATCCAGCTGTTGACGTGTTGAGTGGGGTCCATGGTGTAATAAACTCTGTACCCTTGTATCTGCCCATTGGGCTCCTCGGGCTCTTCCCACTGTACCAGGATGGTGGTGGAGCTCAGCATACGGGCCTGCACATTGCGTGGGGCACTGGAAGGTGCTTGTTCTGAAGTCCTTGTTGACACAGGCTCGCTGGGTGGCCCTCGCCCAATGTTATTTACAGCAACTACCCGAAATTCATACTCTGAATATGGGCTTAGGCCAGCCACGCTATAACGTGTTGTGGCCACTCCATCAATTTCTTTATATGGCTCCTCGGAGTTTTTGGGTTTGTGTTGGATTATGTAGTAAGAAACCGGCTCAGGGTTTCCAGAATCCCAAGTCAGTGTTATGCTAGTCGCTGTGCTTTCTGTCACCACAGGTGTTCCAGGAGGTTTGGGTAAGGCTAAATACAAATGACAAAAAATACAGTTAGCACTATGTAACAGCAGACGTTCTTAATTGGAATAAAAAGCTTACAAACAATAACCAACAACAAAACGAAAAGAGGAAGATGAAATGGAAAGAAGGAGTAATCTGTTCAGAGCAAGTTTTGTCAATTACAATTTCCTCCAAAATCTATTGGAAAATCTTCAAGTTCTGTTCAATGCAGCTCATTTGTCATGAATTAATGATACTGACTTCCATAATAAAATCTAAAATCATATGCAGAAGAGGAATCTTACAGAAAGACAATTCACAATAA
>VZTT01064306.1:0-15935 GCA_013400855.1 Buphagus erythrorhynchus | reverse complement strand
GGACTACATCTGTGAAGTTGTGTCCAGTCCTAGTTGGGATGTGCTTTGCTACTGCCAGTGGAGTCAGACCTCAGATGTCCCCCATCTCCTTTCTCCTTCAGGAGCTCTGTAGTGCAAATGTAGCTTTCATAGTGCTTGAACAGTCCACCTCAAATCCTTCCAGGCCTTTACAGGAGATGCATGTCACAGGCAGGATTTCACCCCCTTGGCTTGCACCCCTCCCTATGCTCTACCCCAAAATCTCAATATTGTGTTCAGATGACACTAATTTTTTCCTAGTTTCCTGCTGGCTGGTTCCAGGCAGTTCTTCCTTCAGGGCTTTGCTGACATTCTCCAAATCTCTCCCTAATCCATTGTCTGACGGGTGGCCTAGGAGATCCTGAAGAGGAGGGCTCCCATCTCTAGGGTGTCAACAGCTAACCTCTTGAACACTCTGTTCAAGGGCTGGGGTTGGAGTGTAGCACTCTTCCACCTAATGAACTGTCCATGATGAGAAGAGCTTTCATGCTACCCTGCAGATGTCCTTTCCCATTCCCTATGGCAAAACACTCCACACAGAGGCAGTTCAGGCCTGGCAGAGCCTGGTCTTGTCCCTATCTAATGCATTAGTTACCACAGATATCTAGTGAATGGTTTTGGGATTTGGGCATTTTTAGCAGATCTCCATTCCCTGGAAGGCACATTCCCCTTTTGGGACCACCCATCCACTTTGGGGCTGTGGAGCAGAGGGAGAAATTCACTGTTTTTTCTGTGTTCTGGCATAAATGAGCACAGGGGTTTTGGTTCGGAGTATTTGTCATCAGCAGGGAGGTCTGGGGGGCTGATCAGTAGAATGGGAAGTAATCAACCATCTGTTGTGGACGCTTTCATGCCAGTCATGGATGTTGATTTGTAGGGACATGCTGCCTCTAAATAAAGGCTTTTCCCCTCCCCAGCAAAGCCATCACCGCTGGACCTGAGGAACAACACTGTCATCGATGAGCTTCCCTTCAAATCACCAGTCACAAAATCCTGGTCCAGGCCAACGTGAGTAATGGTTGTGTGATGAATTCTTGCTTTGCTTCAGCAGCAGCTCTCTGGTCTCCTTCTCACTGGTGTCCACATGTAGCCATGCTGTCACCTCTGCCATGGATTAAACATTCCCCACATCACAGCTGGTGGCAGGAAGACAAATTCATTTAGGTTGGGATTTCACATGAAAGCCCAGCATGTGGCTAACAAGCTAATTAAGATCCCTTGAAGACATTTCCTGTTTCTGGGAAGTGACAACCACCAGAGAGCCATGGCTCTGACCTGGGACCCATGGTCCACCACGACTCATGATGCAGCTGAGCCAGACCAACTCAGCCACACTGTGTGGGCATGATTTCACATCCAAGCTATCCCCTCAAAACCCCACTGTCATCTCAAAGCACAGGGTGACATTCAGGGTCTGACCAAGGGTGTTTTGATTGCCTTGAAAGCAAGTCAGTAGAATTAAACCAAAGCACTTCAGAGCTATGTCTGCCAGCCAAAAATAACAGGATTCGCACAATTTCAACTCTGCTACTAATTCATGGTCTGATGTTGTCCAGTAAATGGCAGAAGCAAAGCTTGGCTGCTATGACTCCTCTAATAAATTGGATTGTGTGGAGACTGACTGCAGGGCATGAGCGCTGTGTGCTGAAATCACTGCGCTGGGAAGCAGCAAGCAGGGTTTGATTGACAAGAGATCTGACCCTGGAGAAGCTAATGGATTTTTCCCCTATCAGCTAATCATATGACCCTGCTTTACTGAAAGGCAACGAATAGCTTTTTGAGACACACGCTTTAATGCCAGAAGCTGATTTCATTATTTTGTTCGGTGTAATTAGATTTGGCCAATTGAAAGCAAGACAATTCCTCAGAGGATTTGTTTTCCGGCAAAAAATTTGGATAGGGCCTGTACAGTAAACAAATCCTGTAGCTGTGGTGAGGCTGGAGGTAAGAGGCTTTACCAAGGCTGCCCCTCCATCCTCTACAATTAAATGTTTCCTGTGAGATGGAAGAGTTCGTGGAATCTGATTTGTGTAGATGAGAGCAGGAGAGTTTTGGGTACATGGCAAGTAAGGTGTTACTAAAAAACTCAAGAAAGAAAAAATTCTTTCTAGAAGAATTTCCTCTAGAAGAGGAGACCAAACCCAGGGATTTCTGACCTATGGAAAGGACAGGGTGGACAACCTCAATGCCACCAGCTCTTCTTCATGCCCAGACTGGATCACAGTGATTGTTGCAGGAATCAGGAGCTGCCCTCTGCCGTCCCTCCTTGGCAAAGGCCAAGCAGGACCTGCAGCCATCAATAACACATCAACCCTTGTTCTTGCAGGCAGTCCTTCAATGCCGGCTCTCTGCAGTACTGTCGCCCTGTCTCCTCCCAGAGCATCACCAGCACTGACTCAGGAGACAGCGAGGAGAACTACGTGGCCATGGTAAGGGCCCCACAGCTAAGATAGATGGTTCTAGCGGGACATATACTCTCCCCAGCTCTGCAGATGCATTCCTAGCTCATGACATGGAAGTGTTCAGATAGCACAGTGTGGAGTACATCCTTATGTGCATCCCTGAATGAACAAAACAGGGTGTTTCCTTCTGAAAACGACATGTTTCATTGGAGTTTTAAATGTATATGAGAGCAGAAACATGTATCACCTACTTTGCCAGGAATTAAGAGGGGATAAAAATTTATAAGGACTGTCAGGGTGTATTTTCCTAATTAAAGTTGATTTTTTCAATTTTTTCCCCTAATAGCTGCTGACATCATGTTTTTGTGGGAGCAGGGGCTATCAGAGCAGCAGTAGGGAGTGGCACTGCTTACAGGGAGGGGATTTTGTCTCTCTTGGTGAAGCTACTGACTTGAAGCATATTTTTGAGGCTGTGTAACTAATGGGGTAGAGGAAATCTGTGCTCTGTGCAGCATGGTTGTGATTTGCAAAGATCCCAGAGCTGGCCTGGCCTCGCTGAGGTGTGGTTCCTGGGACATGCTAAAGCCCATGTCTGCTGTCAGGGATGTGAATAAAATCAGCACGAAGGCAGCAGAGCTGCTCTGATACATGAAATCAAGAGCATGAGTTGAAATATTTGTTAACACAAAATACAACATTTGTAGTATCCCAGCAGTTTTTGCACATCCTTGTCCCAGAGGCAGATGAGCAAATACACAGGCTCTTTTAAAGGTGCCTCCAAGATGTTTCATTTCTGGATTTGTGTTAATTTCCTTTTTTCTTTCTTCCTTCCCACTTTAATCCTCGTTATCTCTCCTGTCTCTTCCCTGCATTAGCAAAACCCCATTTCTGCTTCTCCTGTTCCTAGTGGTACCAACAGCCCAGCGCCTAAAAAGAGTTCGGGGAGTGTGGATTACCTGGCCCTGGACTTCCAGCCAAGCTCACCAGGGCCACACAGGAAGGTATGGGAGATTTTATAAACTTCTGATTAAAAGTGATGCATTTTAAGGGATTCTATGCACACTGGCAACAGCATGGTCCAGTGCCCTGAACTGTGGTCTCAAGAATCTCTGATGCTCAGAAGGCTGGAGCATCTTTCCTATGGAGACAGGCTGAGACCGGTGGGATTGTTCAACCTGGAGAAGAAAAGGCTCCAAGGAGACCTTAAACCATTTTCCAGTGCCTAAAGGGGCAACAAGAGAGCTGGAGAGGGACTTTTTACAAGGGCATACAGTGACACTACGAGGGGTAATGGCTTCAAACTGTCAGAGGGCAGGTTTAGATTAGATATTATAAAGAAATTCTTTATTATGAGGATGGTGAGGCATTTGAACAGACTGCCCAGGGAAGCTTTGACTGTCACATCCCTGGAAGTCTTCAAGGTTGGGTTGGATGGGGCTTAGAGCAACCTGGTCTAGTGGAAGGTGTCCCTGCCCATGGCATGGTTGAAATGAGATGATCTTTAAGGTCCCTTCCAACCCAAACCATTCTATGACCCACTGCTGTATTTACTCTAGGTCAAACTCAGTCTCTTTTTCATGTCTGCANCCTTTTATTATTTGACAGTTGTGCCTTGATGGTTTCTTTCTGCCCAGTAATATTTCTGCAAGTATCACCCATTTAAATTATATTCTGTTCTGGAAAAGTGATTTTAGACCACTAAAAAGCATTATCCAGCTCCAGTTACAAGCAGATGGAGCCTCTGAAATGCTTGTAGAGCCAGAAAAAACTCCAGAACTCCAGAAGCTACGGTAAAAAGTATCTCCTTGTTCTCAACACATCTCTTGGGTGACCCTGCAAACATATGTGTTGTTTTGGGGATGAAAATTAGCTAGTGCCATAGGTGGGTAGAGTCAGCACAGCTAAAAGGTATTTTTATGTGTACCTCTAAGAGTTCTGGAGTTTTTTACAGGAAAATGAGCAAGATGCAAGGCTGAACTCACAAAACCAGCAGTCAGAGAACACAATTACAACCAAACATCCATGTCCCAAAGTTTGTGAGAAGGTAGAAACACACGTGCTGTTTCTACCCTCCCATTGCACTGCAGTCTCATGCCAGCAAGAGGCAGAGCAGATTGAAATCCTTCATCCAGGTGTCTTTGAGAGGTTAGAGGGAGAGTGATGAGCTGTGGAGTCTTCAAGAAAGCAGGAATGGTGCTGGTGGACTTTTGGCACCCACGCGCTGCTGCAGAAAGGAGTGAGAGGGAAGAGCAGGGAGCTGATGAGTGACCAGCTGGTGCCCTTTTCTCCTCCCCACAGCCCTCCACCTCGTCAGTCGCCTCAGATGAGAAGGTTGATTACGTGCAAGTGGACAAGGAGAAGACGCAGGCGCTGCAGAGCACCATGCAGGAGTGGACTGATGTGCGGCAGTCCTCGGAGCCCGCCAAGAGCACGAAGCAGTAGTGCCGGTGGCAGGCAGTGAAACAGGCAAATGTCCTGTTGGTTTCCCCCAGCTGCGGCCCCACTGGGCAGCCAGATCCACTTGGGGTGGATTTCTAAGACTTGTCTTTGGAGGCGAGGGGGTGTCATTGTTTTTTTTCCCTTAAAATGAAACAAGACTTAATTTCAGGGGAAGATTTGGCGGATACTGTTTGCCAGTGATAAAGACCAACTATGTTCGGTGGCTAGGTTTGTGCTTTAGCTGCTGGATGCACTATCCAGGAACTTTGACTTAGCAATACCAGGTTTCACCCTACACATCTTTTCCTTACAGCTATTAAAGCCACCTTGTATGTGCTAACACTGCATCATCTCTCCCCGTCTTCCATATCATACCCTAAACCACACCACGCAGGTTTGCAGCATCTCCCATAGGATATCATTACTCAGCTCTGATTCTCCACTCCTTATGGTTGTCCTCTTCTCTGCCTCCTCCCAGTCCCAAAACTGAGCAAGGACCATTGCTTTTGAAATGACTTTTGTTGTCCTGTCTCTTGTAAATAATATGCTCAAAACCTCTGAGGGTGTTCTCCTCCTGGCTGGACAGCCCCCAGGGTTTTGATTGTTAACCTTTAGGAGTTTGATGAGCATCCACACCATCCCATTGAGCTGATTTAGGAGCCCAGGACTTGCCCCATCATACACACACATACATGCCAGCACATGCTCAACATGAGTTTGTTGGGGTGTCTTCTGTTTATATTCTCCATCATCTCTCAAAGTCAGTGGGCTGGAGAGATTTGCTTTGGAAGGGGCTGGAGGGATTGGCTTTGGAAAGTGGAATTTAAGCACTGACCCACTGCCTGTCTGAAACCAATTCCTGTGAATCTGACCCTACAAACCAAAATTTGCCTTTTGTGGTACCAAAAGAAGCCCGTAGAGTGAGAGTCCTACATCGTGGCCATTATGAGAAGCTCTGTGGTTGAGTATGAGGGGGCAGGGAGGCTCTGGAGACCCTGTGTATGTGGACTGGCATAAGGATTGGTGACAAGAAGGGAGTGGAAGGCTGCTGCGAGGACTGGGAGAAGGCAAGGTGCTGTACTGCAGAGGTTGGTGCTGGGTGAGGAGGTCTGGTGGAATGTTTCTTGGAAGAAAGGAGTAATTGAAATGTTGGTTGATGGTGAGGTCATAGGCTTGGGAAGAGGCGGATCAGGAGAGTCAGGGCAGGGCATTTCAGTGTGAGTTTTAAAGTAGCATTGTGGTTGGTTTTTGGAGGGTGCAAAATGCTGAACTGTTTTCCCCTCATCTTCAGCAATGTTTCCTCAACACCGAAGTGGGGCTTGCTGACATTAATGACCCTAGGCTCTAATTATGGGTGGGAGTCTGCTGTTGCCCCTTGCCAGCATCCTTAACACATCCAGCTTTGGGATCGCTCGCCAGGCAGCTGCTGAGCACAGAGAGAAGAGAAGGACGAGACAGTTTAATGCAGAGATAATAATTCATGATCTCATGAAAACAGGAAGAACTAATGATTGCCATGGAGCAGCCTGATTGCCAGACAGCAAGTGCTGACACAAATAAACAGGCTGACCGCAAACCAAGAGCCAAATGAAGGAAACATTAGAAAGATTAGGTAATAATATTTATTAAAGAGCTGGAGCTATTCTTTCTGCAAGCTGCACCCCTCCCAGTGCCATGGGCTCTGTGTTCCACCAACACCACCAAGTTGTGTTGATTATTCATGCTTAAGCATTAACACATTTGCTTAATCTTGGTGTGAGCTTGGAAAGGGCCAGACGTGACCCACATGGGGATAGGATACCAGTCCCTTAAGGGCTGTGTGCTGCTGTGTGCTGGTAAAATAAGTCTTGAACTTCCAACACCATTTTGTATTTTCTTCTCACATGCCATGAAAGGGAAGGATGTTAATGGAAAGGCTCTGACAACTCTGTTAAGACATTGAAGTGTTGGACTTTTATAGAAACAATGAAGCAAATATCCTAATGTTTATGCTAAAAATAATAATAATTTCTAGATGGGAAAAAAATCCAAAGCCCTGAAGGGGAAGATTTAGCACAGTCAGATGTTTTCTGAAGGTCAGGGAGTGTGTTACAGCCTGCAAGGGCCATTGCCCCCTGCTGGGGACTTGCACGGTTGCCTGGTGAGATGATGAAACAAAGACTAGAATGCAGTACTTTGTATTTATATTGCCCCTTTCCTCTCTGCATCTCAGGGGAGACTAAACACTGGGCCTGATCCAGAGCCCACTGAAGTGTGCATCCATCCATCTGGGAGAGAGCTCCCCATCCCCACCATAAAGAATGTGACTCTACTGGGAAGCTGATTTTTTCCTATTTCTTCTTCTAATCTGTTAGCTCTAGTGGCTCGAGAGAGAACCCTGGGTTTGAGTGCAATTTGCTGAGTGGGTTCCCTGTGCTTCTGCATTGGGACTGGGTGCATCCAGTGCCCACTCCCGTGTTTAATCCAAGGCATTAATTAAGACTGGAAAAGCCTTCTGTGGTACTGGAGAACCCAGTCCTTTTTCTCTATGTTTCACAAATGTCTTTGTTCATGAGGCAAACACTGGTATGGGATAGCTCTTTTCCCAGGCTCAGACACTGTTTTGATAATTTGCTCTCATGAGCATCCCTAGTAACTGGTCCATTGCATTTGGCAGACCAAGGAGCAGAACAGCCCAAAAGCAGCTACTTAACAGCTGCTAGTTGCTGGTCCCTCTCTGCTTTGCAGTGAAGTCTATGTTTTCACTGAAACAGATACATTCCTCTACCTTTTCCCCTGCAAAGCACCAAGCAAACAGCAGCACCAAACTAAGCAGAAGCCCACAGACTCTGTGCCATACAGATATGACTGTATCAACCCCTCCTGAAAGCATTAAGTAATCAATGGCTTCAGTGGAAATAGGCACCCATGACGATTGCCGAGCTGATTACAGCAGTCCCTGGTGATTAATGTTTGTGCAGTATTTAGTCTTAAACCATATTGAAAAGCAGCTGCTTTAATTACACGGTCTGCCAAGAACTTTGTCCTGAAGGCATTGAGTTTATCACATCCACTTTATACTTGGATTCTCAAATATGACAGGCTCCTTTGTTAGAACTAGGTATTTAAGGAAACTGAGAACACTGCAAATTATTCATTTTAATTGAAATTAAACTGGCTTGAGCCTTCACATCAGAGCCTGCTCTACAGCTCTATGGTTTGATTTAGAAAAGGGATATGCTTGCATGTGTGTGTGCTCATGGAGAAGGGTCGTCTGTGGGACAAGCATTGTAATCTCAGTATTTAGTTTTATGAAGCACTGGGTCCATGGCTCAAAGCTTTCCTCGAGCTTGAAAATGACTAAGCAGGTGGTTTTAAAGGCAAAAGTCTCCAAAAGTGTGTATCCCTTGCTGTAAGTATGCAAATGCTCCTCACCATTCCTTTGATGAGTCATGTGGGCTGGCTTGAAGCTGATTTGCTCTGAACTGGCATTTGAGTGTTCAGTGGGAAATACATTTCCAGCTCTAAATGGAAGCCAGGCTTAGACTTCGTCTCAAGTTGGCAAAAGAAAATAATGTGTGAGTGCAGACTGTGCCAGGCCAAAGCTGAGAGTCTGGCAGAGAGGGCCAAATGCATAGTTGGAACCAAAAGGAAGGGAAGGCTTGGCTTGTTTGGGTGCTAACTGGGATAGATTTGAACTCTGGGCCATCAGCCACCAGCAAGAGTGAGATATGGGAGAGCATGAGGTTGAGACGAGAGAAGGTAGGGAAGTTTGCCAATAAGGTTTGGGTCTCAGTCCTCACCATGTGCTCCTTTGGCCTGAGTCTCAAGTCAGATATGCAGAGATTTTGGGTTGTGGAATGCTCAGTAAAAGCCATGCACTGGTGGGATGGGAGCTTCCACCACTCTTGGGCATTTCACTCTCAAGAGGGTCATTCTGCCTGACAATGTGATGCCTGTGCTATGGCATTCAGGGATGCTTGGTCCATTCACCCAGCTCTGAGCTAGGCAGGAGAAACCATACAAGAAATGTGTGGGGACCAGGATATGCTGGGAGACACCTTGCTGAGGGGCTCCCATGAGCTGTTCATGGGGCAGCAGCACCATGGTTTCACAGGGTTGTCCCTTGAGGTGCCATCTTCATCCTTGGAGTTTTTCAAGATCAGTCTAAGTCAACCCTGTAGCTGACCCTGCTTGGAGCATCTCTTCCACACTGAAACCCTGTGCTTACCAGGGTTGAGTGGAGACTCTTCTGTGTGAGGGAAGGGGCCCAAGGGGTTTCCTAGAGCCCTGTAACATCCAAAACAGGGACAGGGCCACTTCTCTGGCCATGAAGCCAAGTGGCAAGGCACACAGCTCAACCCCTAAGGCCATACTCCCCAGTGATAGGACCTAATCGACACTGGACTATCCTGTGCACCTGGGAGAGGGCTGGCCGGCCCAGTCATCCAGGACATGGACACACAGTTCTAGCAACTGGGAGACAGCTTTAACCTGTAAATTTGTTATGCTAGATCCAGAGCTCTCAGCAGCCCCATGCCCCCTCCACACCCTGGCATACCAGGAAGAGTTGGCTTGTTTTGGCTATCCAATGATCATGGCTCCTTGAGATGGGGGGATGTCCAGGTCTTATGGAAGATGTTAAAATAGATCCCAGGTCCTGTCTGATCTTTCTGGACTAGGAGGCAAGTAAAAGGATGGTTTTCTCAAGTTGTGCTTGCACTGTGTTGGTGTTTTCCCACCTGGTAATAGAAATGGTGTTTTCCATTCCATGTAAAACCTGACGCCCACACTGTGTGTCCCATTGGAGGGATGCTGTCTACAAGAGATGGATGCAGTGGGGCTGTGATTGTGGAGAAGCCCTAGTCCTACAGGAAGGGGGAAGAGCAAAGCCTAAACTTGGCACTAGCCAGAGAACACACATGGCCATCATAAAGCCATCAAGAAAATCAGAGGGACCAGTCCGGCATCAAATCACAAGGGCCAGTAAGCCAGTTTAGAGCCTCTGATGAGTCTGAGTGCCTCTCTTCTCTGTCCAGCCTTCCCACATGTACACAATGATCTTGCAGCTGTTAATGAGGCTCTTGCAGGTCAAGACGTGCACTTTTTGATCATGATTCCTTCTTGGCCTAGAGCAGTTCGTCTCTCTATCAGTCTGTCCTTGGTGTCTCATCATTGTAGTCACACTTTTATCTCCTTGTTCCCAACTCCTAGTGTTGTACTGTTGATCGGGTTGCTGATGTAGTGTCTACTCTTACAAAAAGTTGATATGTAGCAAGGTGTCACAATACAGCTGTCCCCTTCTAGCCCACAGCCAGCTGGTCCTGGCATGTGGTGTTCAACACCAGCCAGTAACATCTGAAACAGAAGCTGGGCCACATGGCTCTATCTCTTTAGCTAAAAAAGCTTCTCAACAGACTTGCTCCCAATCAGCAGGCTCTTAATTTTTGGTGTAGTCCGTTGATGCCTGGAAAGGCTGACTTGGAACAGAGACTAGACAGAGCAAAAGGAATTAAATAGGTGTTTATTGAAAGGATACACTTTGGGCAGTGCAAGAGCCTGGCTGGGGTTACACCTAAGTCAAATCTAAAATGGATTCCGGTTATGAGTTTTTACACTTTTATAAGTTTTGGTTCATTTACATATTGGGGTCAATTATCTAACTATAGCTCCAGGTTATAAAGTCTCAGCCCCCTGGCTTGCCCCCTTTCCCCCTGCTGTTGTTTATGCTTCTTGGGTACCAGTTGTCCTTGATTCTCTAGCTAGAAAGGAATTGTTTCGTCTAACTACCCTGTGAAGAGAACTCACTAACACCTAATATGAAGTTTCAGAGTTACTTATTAAGCAGCAGAGAATCTGAAAAATATAAAAGCTAAAACCCAAGGCATCACATTGCTAACATATAATGGGTTTATTTGTAGGCCAGTGGGTTGACCATATGGGAGAGGTTTGCCCCAAGACCAGGAGATAAGAAACCATCATTTTTATTGTCATTCTCTGGGTGACACCACACTGTATTGTCATGTGGGACAAGAGGGTTCATGTGAACTCTGTATCCGACTTTTTCTCCGGCTTGTAAAATGAAGGTTTTTAATACTTATTTCCCCACCTCACAAATGTGTCATGAGGTGCAATTAATTGACATCTAATAATGCAGAGAGCTGTTTTGAGTCTGCAGGCAATGGCTGGGCAGCATGTGGTGCTACCCCGTTGTCATGCCCAGCATCATACACGGCACTGATACATCCCGCTCTGCAAAACTCATTAAAAACCCCTTCATCCTTAATTACCAAGGTGAAAAAATCTTGGCAGGATTTTCTTCTGAGTGAGGGGGGTGGGGGAAATGCCATTTGCACAGTTTTCAGCGTTCTGCTGCCACACTGACCCTGAAAATACCATGTTTTTCTTGAGAGCAGTTTGGACGTGGTAGTTGAACCACGTTGCAGAGAGGGGAAGGGAGCAGGACCCTGGGCTCCAGGGTGAGCCTGACGATGAATCCCGTAGGGTTAGGACCAAACCTTTAGAGTAGTTCTATCCCACTCAACCCAGCCCTTGGCAAAGTTGACAAGTCCCCACTGACTTTGGGCATCATTGTGTGGGAACAGACCCGGTCAAATTAGGGTAGTTTTCTCCATTTGTTTCTTAACCTGCTGCGAGGAGGGGCTGTGAAGCTGTTGCGTCAGCAGCCGATTCGCAGGGATGTTTTGTGTGTTTCAAAGCCTATGACTGTTCTTAAAGAGGACTATTTTTAGTTTTTTGATTTCCATTTGTAGAAGGAAGGACAAGAGTAATCTGTGGCAAACTGTACAGTATGTGTCTTCTTGTGGTGTCACTGTTTGAATGGTTATTAAGTTTTCAAATCACTGTGGACAGCTAATCACTTAAGTTATTAATTTATTCTTTGGGGGGGTTGTTGTTTGGTTGGTTTTTTTTTAAAGTAATTTGAAACAATTATTTATCCTGTAAATCAGTCTTGAGTGAAGCCTAGATAATACTTTTTTTGCTGTTAATAAACATGGTACATGCCTGACGTGAAGGTGATCTCATTTTTAAGTACTGTATATGCAACAGAAAAGCAACAGGAAAATAAAAGAATGATAACAAAAAGACATTGCTCCCTGGTGATTCCCAGCATGGATCAGAGCAGGGAAAGAAAGGGGAAACTAATAAGCAGATCAAGTTTGATTTTGTAGCACCTTTAAAACTTTCAGAACATTTTCCCAGCATGTTGGTGAGTGTCTCCTACAGCTTCAAGTGTCCTGAATGGGTAATGAGGGCCTTTAGGATGTAGCTAGGGTTTTTCTTGATACCAGAACTCAAGCTATGTATTTTTAAGCTGCTAAATTGAATTTCATACAGTGTATCCCCTCTGCTGTGTGCAGTGTGAGGACAAATGCTGCCTTCCTCACCCACCAGCAGCTCAGCACCTGTGAGCCTCAGCTCAGGATGCCAAATCATCCAGAGAACCTCAGCACAAGAACAAATCTTTTTCTCCAGAGTTAAAAGTTCAACCTCCCTTTAAGACTTCCTATTTAAAATAAAAAAAAAAGACAACTGGGAGAAGACACCTCCCCCGAAGCACAGCTCCTGTAACATCTCTTTTAGACAAGAGTAGCATCATCTCACATCTGCAGCACACATGGAATCCCAAACCTAGAGCCCTATGGGCTCTCCTTGACCAGAGGCATGTGTGACAGACAAAATGAGCCATACTATCACATATACCATAGCATATACTTTATCAATATGCCATAGGCAAAAATGTCTGGCATTACTAACACTAGTATCAATATAACATGTGCTATAATTGGAGCAGCATAGATAGTAATACACCATACTCATACTATACTAGACCTCTGTAAGGCCTTTAATATGGTCCTTTATAACATTCTTAGCTCATAATTGAAGAGTTTGATGGATGGATGGATGGACCATTACATCAATAAGGAATTGGGTGGATGGCCACATTGGAAGAGCTACAGTCAATGACTCAGTGTCCCAACAAGCAATCAGTAGCATTCCTCAAAGATCTGTGCTAGGACCAATACTATTTAATATCTTTATCAAAGACAGAGTAGGACTGGCTGAGTCTAAAAGGGAAGTCCAATGCTAATAATCAGAGGAAATTAAGAGGGACTAAACCAGTCAACCTCATTACACTACTGACACTCTCCAGGCTGCCATCCATGCTGAGAACTGCATTGCCTCTGCTCATCTCAGAAAATCTTGATGAAAAAAACAAGATCTATTCAGGAAAGAGCTTAGCTATGATACAGCCTCTTCATTTTCCATGTTGGTTTGACTATCTGCTTTCATTACTTAGATTATGATCTCATGAAGTTAAAGACAGTCTCCTACAAAAGCACCTTCCAGCAAACAGCACAGAAAATGCCTTCAGGTGATAACTCCAGTATAAAAAAAGGAGCTACCATGACAGCAACAGGAAAACTTTTGGCAACTTCTTTGAACTGGAAATAAATAGAAGTCTATTAATAAAACCAGGGAACACTGTACTTTCTGTGACACTTCAGCTCTGGGTCTTCATTTATTTCCTCTCAGCACCTGACTTTAAAAACAACAAACACACTCCACTGCTCATCCGCAAGGCTCCACTGTTAGTATTGTGATCTTCTGGAGGGCACACAGCTCTGCACTGAGGTTCCCATTCTACCTCTGCATGATCCCCTCTTTCAAGCCACTCTGCAGGACTGTCCCATGTCCTTGAGGAGGGATGCCTCAGCTTCCCCGTCTCTTTTTTGACCCATCAGCCCAATATCTATGAATACTGCAACAAGACACTGAGTCCATATGTTGAATTAATTTCCTTTATTTATATATAGGAAAGGCAATAAAAGAATATGATAGTATACACCAGATATTTGACCCCAAGTGTCCTCTCTAGCAGACTTTCTGCTCACATTATCCATAGCAATGTCTGTGCTTTGCCTTTTCCTCCACAAAAACACAATACTCCTACCGCAATACCTTATGGCCAGGATTAGGTCCTGCACTTAGGACCTAAGGCACAAGTCTCTGCCACTTGAGCCAGAGAAATCTCTACTACAGGTGTGAGGGAGGAGCAGGCAGGGGAAAACAGCTGGGGAGGGACATGGAAGGGAGCTGTGGTCCTGTAGATGTGCTGCTTGGGGCTTGAATTGGCCATCTGCCATCAAAATCAGCCCCTGTCCCATTATTAATTTATATGATACATTGGTTTACATAGTATATATTGATATTGGATTGATATAACATATCTGGTTGGGCTACTCACCTTGCAAATCATTTAAAAAAAAAAAAACAGATCATGAGTTAAGGGGGGCTCTGTCATCTGCTGCTCAGTTCAGGGTATCCCAAGGGAAAACCAAAATTTTAAAGGGCAGATCCAGCCCAGAAAGCCATCAAATGACCGCAGCAGAAAGAGACAAATTGAGTCCTAAAGACATCTGGAAAAACAGCTGTGTGTCTTGGCCTGCCATGAACACTAACAGCATCCAGAGGTCATCAGTAAGACAATGGGTTTTCACTGGAGCCCAGAAACTCTGAATGGATCAGGTCAGTCTCTCTTGGATGGAGGAGTTTGTGCCCCTCAGTCTCTTTTGGGTGTCTTGCAAAGCAGCATAAACCCTCTCTGGTTGACCTGCCACTGCTTGTCTTACAAGCTCACTGCATCACAGACTACCACTGCTAAAATTTGGCATTTTTCAGACTTTTTTCTACCTTCAGAGTTTGTCATGTTGGGTTCCCAAACCACATTAAAAAGAAATATAACAACTGAGCAGAGGCCGCCCCAGCACAGGCTGCAGACAGGATGTGCATGGGACATCTCCATCCCTGGGGCACTGCTGGGTCCATCTTCCTCCCCCCGCCTGTCCCCATGCCCATCACCTCCCCAGGCTGGTGGCATGGCTCACAGCAGGCAAGACATGGCTATGCTGAAGCAAAAGGGCACTTCTCTGAGCTGTCAGCAACTGCTCATCTCTGCATTAGCTTAGGTACATTAAGGCATGAAGACCAAGTGCATAGGAAGCAGCGAGACCTCCAGGTGCCTCCAAATCAGCCCCTGGGACCTTTTCCATTTAAATGTTTCTCAAATCCTCCTCCAAGATGCTCACTGCCATCGGGGTGAGGAATTGGAGCTCCTGGCTTCGGCTTGGCCCCAAGGACACTACCCATCTGGTTTAAGCTGTTGGCTAAAAGACGAGTCCATGGAAGGAGCTGGATCCACCCCCACCCGCTGCTGGGCTGCAGCCCCCAGACGAGCTGTCATCATCCTTGTCCCTGTCCAAGTCTCTCCACCACAGTGGGGATTTCGGCAAGGCAGAAATATAGGCGGCTCTGTTCCTCGCTTCTTTTTCCTGCTCCTGAGAGAAGGAAGGGGGAAAAATAGCACAAGGATATCAGCAGATAGAAGATCCAGGTGGGGGGATGCTCCCACCATCCCTGAGAAGCCAAGAGCCTGTAAGGCTCCGCCTGGGAGCTTCCTTCAAATTAAACTGGGGTGTAAAGGCCATGTGCTCTAGAGCTCAGCAGGAGGAATGCAGCAGAACATTGCAGCTCTTCAGCGATCAAACCCAGCCCAACCGTGTCACCTATGGGAGGGGAGGGACCCCGCTCAAATCACCCCACATGCAGGTCATGTCATAAGAGACACTGTTGTTTGGAAAGCATTGAAACTCCATTGGTTGAATGAAGTCTGTTCTAGTTTGTATTCCTAGCTCACCCATCTGCCCAGGGAAGCTGTGAATGCCTCATCCCTGAAAGTGTTCAAGGCCAGGTTGGATGGGGCTTTGAGCAACCAGGTCTAGCAGAAAGGGTCTTTGCCCATGGCAAAGGGGTTGGAACTGGATGGTCAGTAAGTCCTTTCCACCCCAAACCATTCTATGATTCTATGGTAAGAAGAGAAAAAGGAAAAAAAGACTATCTTGCTTGCAATGGTTCAGGTGAGCATTAGAGGTGGTATGACAGAATAGCTAGTTACCAGTGAGGGAAGGTGGGAAGGAGAGGAAAGGGCAGAATGTTAGGAACAAGTATTTTTCAATGAAAATGGCGAGGCACTGGCACTGGCAGATTTCCCAGAGAGGCAGTAGATGCTCCATC
>VZTT01064297.1:14238-24935 GCA_013400855.1 Buphagus erythrorhynchus | reverse complement strand
GGTGCCACATGGTCTGGAATATCCCTTTGGTCAGTTGGGGTCACCTGTCCTGGCTCTGTCTCCTCCCAAGCACCCCCAGTCCCCTCAGCAGTGTGGCAGCAGCAAAGCAGAAAAGGCCTTGGCTCTGTGCAAGCCCTGCTAAGCAATAACTAGGAACATCTCTATATGATCAACCCTGTGTTCAGCACAAATCCAAAACACAGCCCCATACTAGAAACTATGAAGAAAATTACTCTAAGTGGTCTCAGCTGAAACCAGCAGAATCTCCCATGTTTATTTGTCATTCACATCCATTCCAGATGCAGAAGCAGGTTGCTGCTTAGCATGATGCCATCTCCATTTCCTTGTTTCCAATATAAAATGCATTTTTTCTTCATTGCTTCTGAAGGAGACATCTGTTGTGAGTCTTCAGCATCTGAAGAAAAATGTCTCTCACATGTTCATACTGAAGTTGCTTCAAAGAAGACACCTTTATCTTCAGCGGCTGACTGCACTATTGTGGGGTCTGCACAAGCACTTAGAATTTTCAGAGAAACCAACTCAGTTTTACAGAAAGCCTCACATTAATAACAACTCTGTCAAATAGTTTCTCTCAACACCCTTTGTAAGAATGGTTTAAACAAACTTCAGCATCTTACTGCTCTTGGTACACCCTCTCCTCAGGGAGCAAGAAGACAGGAAAAATTACAGAGGGTAAATGGACCTTGTTTCTAGTCAAATTTATTTCCCATCCCTCTGCAGCTTTGCTGCTTTCCCTGACAGAATTACAGAAGTTTCCTGTCCTCCTCTGAAGCACTTCCTGCTCACATGGCATGCCTGTCTATATTGCTAAAAATGGCAGATTTCAAAATCCGTTAGTATAAGTGGTTGGTAGAGGTGAACACAACTTCACTTTCATGTTAGCAAAGCATAGGCTGCACTTACATTGGGCTTGTATTTCTTAAATGGATTACTTTAGGAAAAACAGAGATATAAAACCACACTCCTCTCAATATAGTTCAAGCAGTATCCCTCAAAATAAAATCTGACCTCCACGGAGGAACATCTCCATGCGCTTGGAGAAATTTCCACTGCTTCATCATTATTGGAAATTATGTTAAGGATGCCCAAGGTTGCTGGAAAAGATTTAATCTGATGTGAAACACATGTTACACATACTGCAGGAATATTTTGCTGTGAGACTTTTGTATGTAATTTTTTTAGTTTCCCTCTAATTTTTAGAGCCATCACAAGCATTTTTTTATACTCATCTGTGTTGTGCCTTTAATTGTTCTGTAACTTTAGAGGAGAATTTGTTGCTCAATGTCATAAAAGTTCTGAATTTACATTTTTATACTGGTATTATAATTGTAAAATTTGATCAGCAATTCGAATGTCACTTTAGTTTATATTGAGCAATTTTGCAAAAACAACATCCATTCAAGTCTGTCATTCATTTTGTACCCATAAAAAATGCAAGTCAAAATGTAGTTATTTATCAGAGTCTGAGAAAAATATAAATATACTGCTTGTTGAATGGCCTTAATGTGTCTTTTAAGTGCATTCTCCATGCTAAGGTGAAACTACTACTCTATAGAAAAAGCAATCTAAAAATTTCCACAACTCAGTCCAATATAGTAATTTACCCAGGAACTAACTGGGATATCAAAAACATTAAAATTATCTGAAATGCGGAGGGTTTCCCTCCAAGAAAAAAAACAAATAAAAAAGAGAAAAAGCAGCAAGAGATGTAAGTGACAGCTGTTGAAAATGAGGGAAGGAAGTCTTTTTAGGATGGCTTTNTAACTACTACTGCATCTGTGCAGGCTTTGCCAGGGACAAGCGGAGTTTTGCCAAGGGCAAAGTTGATCTGTGCAGAAGGTATTTCAGCTGCCGGCGTCTGCTGGAGCTACCTCTTGTGGGTGGGAGCATTGCAAACCTCGCTAGCCCACGTTCCCTGTTTGACCTTGACCCCTTGGACACAACCAAAAAGTTTCAGCAAAGTCATGTAAGTTCATCCAAAAGTTGCATTGCAACCACAAATTTTAGCCCAGGGACTGGACGACAAAACAGAAAGACAAACCGCCTGTGGCGGAAAATTGTTTCATCTAATGCAAAACTGGGAGATTGTAATCACGGTCAGGCAAAAACATATGGGATAAAATACTTATCCCACAGTTGAGGAGCTGTTAACACTGCAGGGCCTGTTAACAATGTTGCCAGACATTGGCTCTGAACATAGACAGAAGGAGTCCTTCCTCTTCCCTATCGTCATCTATAAAAACTTGTCATAGACTGCTATGAAATGTTCTTACTTGTCCTAAATATTTGTTTGCCTTCTCCTAGTACTTAACTGATAGAAAGCTATTTACAGAGAGGAAAAACAAGTAAACCAACTAAAATTTTCTAAATAAATGCATCTGTTATTTTAAGTACAAGTATGAAAAATTATGCTTCTTTAGGCAAATACACACCTTAAGTTAGTCTGATAAATCTACACACTACTACTTACACACTTCAGTGAGCAATCCAATTTCTAAGCACCTTGTACTAATACTGGTGTCCTGACAAAATTCTAGTTTAGATAATTATTCTGCCTAGCTAAATCTCTTAGCAGTATTGCATGCTGTCATAAACCACTGCATAGCAAAGAAGAAAACTGTTCAATTGCCATTGCTTCTTAAGCACTGAATCAATGGTTTAGCACTGATCAATGAAATATTTAAGTCACACAGGCCAGATTTTCTAGTCTCCTATATCCAATTTGCACTGCAAATTTCACATTACAAAGAAACAAACAAAAAAAATTGGCAACAGACAGGAAACTGCACGGGACATGGTAGCTCTCAGGTGAAACAAACATGGCAAGTTTCACAGCACTGCACATTCATGGTACTGCCAATGGCACCAATTTCCAAACTTCTTGTTGATGCAGTTCTCATGGGGGTGACTGTTCACATGGCTCTGAAGACAACACAATAATATTCTTCAGCTTTTTCAGAGAAGAGTCTGGCAGTTAGGCTTATACTGTTCTGGAGGTGGTTTCAGATGATCCAATGAAGCATCTGTCAAATACCACTGCGTACTGTCATCAGGGATTTGGCTGAAAACTTCTGGCATGGGAAGGAATCCAGCACCTGGAGGCGATGGTACAGAAAGGGATGCTGTAGTTATCTGTTAAATCCACATGTGACGAGAAAGTCTCATATTTCAGCTAGTGACTGCTTCCTAAGGGCAGAGGTGTTCAATAAACAGAATTTGACCAGAGAAAGACGTAATAGGAAATTCCTTCAATAGTATCTGCCAAGAGATCTTAAAATGACAGTGTAAGGAAACATAGTCCCTGTGAAACACGACCTTGAACAGGAACATGACAGCTCTGACCCTGTGGAGCATAAGCATCCTGATCAGAGTGGGATATTGTGGCCTACATATTTCTACATTAACTGGACATACACTTCATCATTTTTGTTCCTGCAATTCTCTTTGTTATTAATTTGGTGATTAAATAGCTGACTTTAATAACTGGGTGTTTGCATAGACTTCTAGCCATTTCATGGAAAAATGTGTGAAAATCATGGAAACAAAGGGAAAGAATTTGAAAAACAAGCATGAAGTCCTGTTAAATCCCTGCAACAGATATTTCTTCCTCTTCTTTACCTCTTGAGCAAACCATCACAAGCAGGTCTTTCTCATGGTGTTTCTTATAAAGAAGAGGGAAAGGATTTCTCTGTTGAAGACATATTTTGAATAAGACTACCCAGACAAGTATATCACACAGTGAAACCTTTCGAAATGTGACAAATGTCAAAATCAGGTTGAAATCAATGAACCATTACAGAGCTTGACCTCAAAAACCTGTTTACATTATGTCCTGTTTGCAGATGGGATAAAATTAATTTTCCTCACAGCTGCTGGTAGGGGCCTGTATTTTGGATTTGTGCTGGAAACAGTGCTGATAACAAAGGGGTGTTTTTGTTGTTGATGAGGAGGGCTTACACAGCATCAGTGTCTTTTCTGGTTCTTGTACTGCCCTGACAGTGAGGAGGCTGGGGCTGTACAAGAAGCTGGAAGATACAGGTGAAAACAACTAACCAATGAGATATGCTATACCATATGGCATCAGAGTCACAATCAAACTGAAGGAAGAGGTGACAGGAACAGGAGTGATAGCATTTGTCTTCTCAAGTAACTGTTATGCACAATGGAGCCAAACTTTCCTGGAGAAGGCTGAACAACGGCCTGCCCTGGGGAAATGGTGAATTCATTCTGTGTTTTTTGCTTGCATGTGGGACTTTTGCTTTAGCCATTAAACTGTCTTTACCTCAACCCATGAGTTTTCTCACTTTTACCTCTGGATTCTCTCCTCCATCCCACTGAGATGGGAGTGAGATCGCAGTGGTGTGGTGCTTCCTTGCCTGCCAAGGTTAAAACATAACACACTGAAATTCTCAGAAAGAAGGTGCAGAAGGTTGCCATATCCTAATGAAGCCTTTTCACATTTAAAAAAAATCATTAAGAGAATGGGACTGCTAATTCTTTCAGTCAGCACAATTTGGTCTTTTGACCATGAGGAACATTTACAATAAATGTAGAATTTTTAGTTTGGAATTCCTGAGTTGCATTGCATTTAACTTGTTGATCTCTGAATTAATTTTTTTCAGACTAATTTTATGTAGCAAGATGTCTGCTCCTGGCAGAAATCCATCAAAATAGTCAGTACACACACAGTTTTGCTGCAGTCAATTGCTATAAATGTGTGCATCAGCATATTGCTAAACAAAGACCATAAGTTACCTGTCTGAGCATTAAAAACAAGAGAAAAGCTGAATTGTTCTTTCATCTATATGTGAACAGACACCTGCCTAGACACACAGTGCACACAGTGCAGTCTGGCTCCTGACCAGGATATACCTATAGTACCACTGCAATCCTCCACGGCCAGACACAAGAGAAATTCCCTGCACAGGGAGATGAGGAAGTTTAGGAAAGAACTGAGCATCATGGCCCTGTGAGAGGACAAAACATAGCTTGGGTATCCCCCCTAATAACTGAGCAATTTTGCATCCTATTGCTTCAATACAGCCATGAAATCCCCTTCATCACAGTAGTCCTTCTACGAGTCCAAGTGTCAGCATGCACTGACGTTTCTTGCTCTTGTGTTTTGATCTGGATTAAACTAAAATGACTATGCACAATAAATTAGCTGAAATACATTACAAATGCTGAGTTAAATGGAAAGAAAATTAAATATAGAAACCAGTCTATTTTATCCTGTAAGATATAGTCTATTTAGTAACACTTCTAAAAAATTGATAGGTATTAAATTAACCACAGGAGGGCTCCCTCTGGTATAGTGAATACAACAGAAGCATAGTATTTTAAGATACAATACTATTTTTGGTAATAAAATAAAAAAGGTTTTAGAACTCAAATTATATTTTCCTCAGCAGGCTCCAATATAAACAAGGGAATGAAATTATACATGAACAATTTAGGTAAAAGAACTGAATTACATAAGTGTTAACTGTGTGACTTAAAACACCTAAAAGGCAAACTCAGGTTGCCAATGCTCTGCATTTTAAGGCACTAAGCTCCGTTTTGTCAGGTACGGGGACTCTTGGAGCTGACACACCAGCACAGCAATCAGCATATCAATTAACACAGGCCCAGAATAAAAGAGTATTGAACACACCAGGTCCCAGCTGCTGCTCTGAGGAGAGAGACGATGACTTGCTTGGAACAGCACATGCAGAGAAACTGAGCAGAGAAAGTGAGGCTTCATATTATCAGTATTTTTTAGAGTCTGACAGGTACTGTCCCAAAATAGCAGAAATAAATGTCAGCAGCAGTCAAGCAGCTACTTTTGTAGACTTGAGCCTGTTTGTCACTCTATACTTTATTTACTTCTCTGCTAAAGAGAAACAAAACTCTCCTGCTTCATAAGTTTGTGGTGAAAGCAAAGGTAAATAATTGAGACAGTGAAACTAAATACATAAGTAACTGACAGTTTCCTAACAGTGTAATAATAGAAAACAAGTGCATATTTATGTCCTAACCAAACAATATTTTGTACAAGATTTTGCAACTGTTGAAATCAACCAGAAAAGCAAGGGAAATACATCTGGGGTTGGGGGGGAAGAAAGTTGTGCTCTCAAGATGCTGCTTTTATGCACCAGAAACAGAATTCACTCAGCCAAGCCTTGTACTTTGCTGGCATCAATAGTGAGCTGACAAGGTTAACTATCCTGGAAAATTTATGAGTATTAGAACCTGTGTGATAAACAGCAGGAAACATTGAATTCTGGGATAAATATAAATTTTCACTTCTTTCACAGATTTTATTGCCAGACAGAATTCAGGTTGAAGTTGCTTTCTGGATTCAGAAGACAAAGTTGGTACTTTCATAACCACCAGCCTTAGTAAGGTGGTTTTGTGCCTGTTTGCCAACTACGATAGAGGCCTAGGATTTGTAAGGACTAAGTTCTCCTTATCCTAAGGAGTTCATTTAAATCCATACCTCACTATCCCATGAGAAAGGTGCAATCTTGGGGCTAACCAGATGGAAGCACAGGCTTCACAGGACAATGGAAAAGGAGCTCCATGACTATACCATGGAGCTATGTTTCCTCCTCACAGCATAGCTTTTGCTCTTTGTTCTGGACACCATGTATGCACGAAATTAGAAAGGGCCAGTGCCATCACCAGTTTCTCCAGCAGAACTGCCTCAGTCAGAAGGTAAAAGCAGCACCCCTCACTATGCCAGAACATATGTGAAATGAAGCCAGAAATCTACCTTCTTTCCTTACTTTATACATCATAAAGCATTTCAGTAATACACCTACAAGTATTACAGAGCATCTGTGACCAAGAGACGCTGCTATTCAAATCAGTTTTAAGTGAGGAGATCTGACACCAGGAAGCAGGGATGTGATGAATGAAAAAAAGTACAAAATGAAGTTGAAATATATTAGGGGTCATTTCACTAGACTCTCATTTCAGTTAGCACCCACACTGGCCTCACATATGAACAGAAAGAAACATACACCACAATACCTACATAACAGACACTGGAAAACTGCTGCAAGAAATTTGGTACTTTTACATGAAGTTATGCTTCATATACTGATAGTGTATGAGCAGACAAGGGTAAAGCCTTACTGCAGCCAAACAAAGTAGCACTAACTTTAGATAGCATGAGATAACTGGGTTTGGACCAGGATTACATCCTAAAGGATGCACTAAATTGTTGCTCTTCCTCCATAGAAAACAAAACTGAAATTAAAAGTTCTACCAGCATAACTAAGTATCCAAACACCCTGGTCTTGGAATTTTATCAAATGATCAGACAAGATACTTATATCACATACATAATATCTCATGACAAAACAAAAACAAACAAACTCCCCCTCCAAAGTTAAACTAACTGTAAAAACTGTAATCAAAACTCAAGGACATCATCATGTTTTAAGGAATTTTTAAGACTTCTTTTTTAAAAGGGCAATAAAATACCCTATTCAATTTCCCTTATTCCCATGGTATAGCAAGGAAGGCAGTCTTAGAAAGATTAAACTAGAAATAAACTGTTTTTTTCCCTCATATCTACCATTTATGTCAAATTGTATTTTATGGAAATCTTGTTGCACCACATAACTCAGAACCTTTACACATACATTTACTGTTGAAGCTCCACTTTAAATATGATAAAACAGAAGCAAATAACAATAACCAAAATATAAAAATCAAGCCTATCAAGTTCTCAAGTGAAAACAGGACAGCTTTAAAAAGTTTATATTAAACAAAGGTTCACAGAGATTAATAATGTTTATAGAATTAATGTAAAGTGATCAAAATCATTAATGTTGTCTGAAATCATAACTGTGTAATTTTCTCATTTTTCAATTTTTCCTAAAGAAGAGCTTCTCTACTCAGAAACAGAACTTGCACAATGAAAAACAATTCTTCTGTAACTTATTGCAGCACTATTTTCATGAAAAAAAGTCAACTTAGTTTGTCATATTAGCATTTCTAGATAGCAGTAAAGAACACAAGTGCCTCTTCTAGGCACTGGAAAAGACACAGTCCCCAGGGGACACTGTTCTACCATTGATAGAAACAGACTGTTTTTGCATTGTGGGCTGCTTTTGAACAGCTTCTCTGCTTACTGCTGTCAGGATATCAATACCTCCACCATCAGACTGCCATCCCTCCTTCACTCCAGTGCTATGGCAAGCAGCTGAGGTGGTGGAAGAGGCTGACAAGAGCCCTCATTCACAGGGAAGGCTGCGGATGTTTGTTTCAGCAATGAATGCAAAAGCTTAATTTATAAGTAGCCAAAATATACTACCATGCCATCTCCTCAAAACCACCTGACGATCCATAACATGAATTTAATTGTTCTTAAAACAAGACGGCACATTTATAAACACTACTGTCAAGGTCAGAACTAGATGCTCATTTTACCCACGAAGGCAAAACCAGTTCAGCCTGTAACTAAATTACTGAAGTCACAGACAGCTCTGCCTCTCTCCCATGGTCAGGACACACAACAGTCCAACTGTACATCACTAGCATGATGTGCTGACTCTACACACACATACCTTTGTAACCTAACATCATCTTAGAATATATAAGAAAAGTCTGCTGCAGTTTCAGTAGGACTGACCTCTAAACTTGTGTTATCACACTAAGTATCAAGAAATTGAATACCTCAAGGGCAAAGAATAATGGTGCTGAGCATTTAAATTCTTGCATCTGCTACTAACTTAACAGGGAAAAAGAAGTTAAATTTCTACTAGGATACTATTTCTAATGTCTTTTCTAACATGACCTCATTTCTAGGGTAGTCACAAAGAAGTCTTACAATTTTCTTTGTATTTCAGGGAGCTGAACTCAAATTCGTATTTCAATCCCTGTTCCTTGTAAGTATCTGGGGTTATAATGTGCACATCAAAAGACGTAAGTAACCTAATTGCATTACTTGTCTATACTTCAACCTTCCATCCTCACTGGGTAACGATATTGCCAACATGATTTTAATACTTACCATGATAACGGAATTACATTAGAGTCAGCTGTAAGGTTCAAAATTTCACTGCTCATTTTTATTGTTTTTCCATTAAACAGTCCCATTACTGCTCAATTAGTATTCAGACTGGGAGAAAAGGGAAGAGAAAAAAAAGGGGGAGAAAAAAAGGAAGCTAGTAAAAAGACCTTTTCAGAAAACCTAGGATGCAAAATTTTTTGGAGTCACATTAGCAAGCCTCACTAGTCCCTGACATATGCTTAGCTGTTTATTTCTTATACCACTTTATCCAGAACCTTTTTTTTTTCAATTAAATAAAAAAGCTCCCTTCCAGTGTTATCAAATCATGTTCTACTTAGTGCACTCTTGAACATCGGAAATTTCGTCAAGGCATGTGTGTTCTAAAGAGCCATGCAACACACGTGGAAATCATTATATGCATTGAAAACCTTAGCTTTCCTAAGTCACAAAGTAAATTAGAAACTGCTAAGACTGCAGTGTGCACCTTGTAAACTAATGACAGACACTTATGATCATGTATAATTTTCTTTCAGCTGAAATTACTTCCAAATAAATTTCAGCACCTGACACCTACTGCATTTTAAAACCCATGGAAACTTATAGTAAGCTTCAAATTAAGAAGCTATCCTTAACTTCCTCCTCTAATAATATTCAGCATATTACATTAAGCAAAGTTATACTTTGGAAGACTAATGGATACCCTTATTAACAAAGAATCAAATACGTTATTGTCCAATTGAAGCCATTGACCATACATGGGTGATGACCCTTGAAATTAAGGCTACTAATACACTAAAATGATAAACGAATACACTCTGATGTGAAGGCTATGTAAGTGGTAAACAAGCTAAAAGATTATACAATCCCTTAATTTCTTAGCAATGATCTATGAAACATTCATGTTATGTTTAAATTACACTGACAATTACGGTGTAGGAGCTGTTGAACAGAACAAACACAAGCTTTGGTAAATTACAGGCAGGGTTATAAAGAAGTGCATTACAATAACTCCCTAAAACTAAACTTCACTTAACGCGGGTCATACTGTGATTTATGAGCCATACATAAAACCATCAAGCTGAAGAATAACTCAAGCAAGAAACAGCTTAAGTCAACGGCTCCTATTAGTAACAGTGATCGAGAAAACTGTAAACTGAAAATATCTGGAAGTTCTTTGTGACATCAGTCTGAACAGCATCGCCGCATCAGGACACAACAGTAATATTCAGAAGAGAAAAAAACAGTCAGTCACTTCTGTCGAATTTACAGCAGAAGAGGAAACAAAAAATCTCAGTGCTCATCTACACGGATCCCAAGCAATTTCAGCGGACCTATAGCCACACACCAGTTCGAGAAGTATTGCAGAGGCGGGCAAACAAAAGTTCCAGTAAAACCTCCACTTCTTGTAATGAAAATTAAGAGCCCAGCATCACCTTCAACTCACCAACGCAGCACAAAAAACCCCACGTCCTCCTAATTTCAGAGACAGCCTCTGTGCCTGCTCACCCCTTGCCCTTCCCAGGGAAGCCCAGCCCGGCAGACTGAGATGCTCTCCCAACTTTCTCTGTGCGGCGCGGCGGCAGGACAGGCACACGCGCGGCCGCCCCGCTCCGCGCCCTCGGCCGGCGCCCCCCGCAGCCCTGAGGGGGCAGAGCCGGGGCCGTGCCCGAGG
>VZTT01064297.1:2461-13488 GCA_013400855.1 Buphagus erythrorhynchus | reverse complement strand
CGCCGCGCCTCCTCATCCCGGCCGCCCCGTGTGCGCCTTTCGCCGGCTCCGCGCCGTTCCCCCGGCGGGCGAGGCGGTGAGCGACAGCCCGGTGCGGGGCCCGCGGGCCGGAGCCGGGCGATGGTGCTGCTGCTGCTGGTTCTGCCGCCGCCGCGCATCGGGGACGGGGCTTGCAATTCCCGTTCCGGTCCGTCCTCCTCGGCGCTACGTGAAATGCGGGGGGAACGGCGCGGAGAGCCCGCGGGCGGCTCCCTGCCCGGGGGCCCGGCCCGCTGCGCCAGGCGGTGCTGGGGCGCTCACCTGCCGGGGTCTCCCCGGGCTCCCCCCGCAGCGCCGTCTTTCCGGAGCCCGGCCGGCCGCAGCCTGAGCGGCTCCAGCCTTCCCCGAACCGCGGGGGGCTAAGGCCACCCCCCACTTCGGTAGCAGCACCGGGGGAAGGAGATGTTCAAAGCGATGTCGATTTGTACCCAGCGTGTTGCAGTCGGACCCGTTCGGGCTTCTGGTTTGAGTTCAGCTGCTCATTCTGACTACGCAGTGTAATTACCTTGTCTTCCCAAACTAAGTCCTCTCAGCAGAACAGGAGGACACTTGGGTTAAGTTTACCAGGACCTTACTGCCCTTTCAGCTTTGTCGCGTTAAACTGTGGGAAAATGTGTATCAGACTCATAACGTTGACACGTCCAGAACGAATATTGAAAAATAAAGCTACCTCGAACTTCCTTCCTTTCTGCCCTGCATATAGAAAGCTGTCACTTCAGCTACAGTCCCTGTTCCTGTTGGTGGCTAAAATATTTCTGAATGTCTAGGTCTTAATCCTGCAGTAAGAATTTTCTTCCTGTAACCACAGTACATAGCTATGAATGGTGAGTAGTCCTGTCCTTTTCCATGGATGAGATCAAGCTTGTCCATCCACAGAACCATCTTGTTCAGGAAGCATTTCTTACATATGCATAAAATAGTAAAAGAGGCGGTAGAAAGGTTATTTTTTAGGAGAGTAGGTGGAGATAAGGGAAAGCTTGAAGGCAGAACAGGAAAACTCTGAACGATGAAGGTGGGATGGGAGGAAACAGCATAATGCTCTTTCTGTAAAAGTAGGACTGGAAGGGACCTTGCAAGGTCAGCTCCTCCGTGGCTCTGCCCCAAGGCACAATCAACTACATGTATGTGTCATTCTTGACAAGTGTTTGTCTAAACCATTCTGAAGTCCTCCAGCAATAGCACCACTCCAGCCTCCTCAGGCAATCTGTTTTGACTTGCCATTGCAAACTATTCCTTAATGTACAACCTGAATCTCCCTTGCTGTGATTTCAGAGTATTACATTAGCAGCCAAAGGGACAGCAAGCAGAGTATTCCCCTCAGTCTTTACACAGGTAAAGCCCACTTCCAGAAACTGTTCTCTAGGCACTCCAGGACATCTCAAGAGCTGATGTACCCTCCTGCTTTCATCAGGACTGTCTCCAACTATTTTTATCTTATTTGAAGTCCGAAGCTGGAGCTAATAAGCTACGTGGCATCTTGTAATTGTTTATAAGAAAAGAAAGATAATCATGCACGTCACAGTGTGTACTCTTTTTCTGTGCATTCTGTATGGAATGCAAGCCTTGGTTGTGACAGCAGTATCAGTTAGTGATAAAATTTAAGCTCTGGTTGCTTTTGTTTCCCTCAAGATCACCTAATCCATTGTTCATATTTCTGTGGCTGAATACTTCTCCATTTTGTGCTGTCTCTATTGAATATAACTTTTTTTTCCAAAATATTTATCCAGTTTGTCAAAAACACTTCGAATTTAAGCCTATCTTCCACTATCATATACAAATGTAATAAATTTGTTCAATTCTGCAATCCAGACTGTTAGCAAGAACTTTTGATCCTCACAGAGCTCTGCAAAATTACTCTCTCTGTAGTTTCCAGACAATTTGAAATACCTAAGTGAACTAATCTTGCTTAGAAGATTGTCATGTGCAAGATTTGTTCTATTGTCTTGGTGATAAAAGATGTACTTCACTGGTGCCTTTTCACCCCTGCCTTCACAGAAGATCACCAAAAACACTATGCAAGCATTTACACCTTTTTATTGTTGCAGCTAACCAGGAAGTTGTTCAGTTCAACTGAATTTTAAAAATTTGGGTTTATATTCAAGAGATTAATCCATCCAAAGATTAAAGTACTCAGAAAACCAAAGGGCACTGATCTTGTCAGAAATTCCACTTTTTTAGTTCATCATCCAGAGTTACGAAATTTACGAAGCATATTGGAAATTTTGATTCAGCTGCCTTTTTGTCTGAAGACATTCAGCCTTGATGTTCTTCCACTCAGTGCAAAAAGAATAACAGCTAAAACCATCCTAAGTATAGAAATGATTGCTATGAGATCATATAATAATTGTGTAAAAAAAGTAGGACTACTGGCAGGAAAGATTTAGGAGATGTTGCATCTGGAATTCCACAGCTTGCCAGTGATGTCTGCCTCTGGAGATTGAAGTGAATGCAGACATTGACTCTCAAGAGATGAAATTCAATTTAATTTCCTGAATCCTGAGAACGATTTTATAGTAAGGGTCATAGGCCACAGTTGGCAAGTTAATGTCTGCTTTGTAAAGAATTAAAGGCATCTTTTTCAGCAAATATTTTTTCATATAGTCTTAGGCCACCTAGCCCTATTAGGCAGTGCTGAATTTTTAAAGCACTAAGCTAGTTTAAAGGAAGGAAAAAGAAAATATCACTGTTGTGTGAGTTAAAAGCTGCAAATATACAAGACATGCAGCAATAACTTACTCTTGCCCTATAAGAACTTGCTGTGGAGCTGCGGAACATACAATTTTTTTAGTGGGAATATGTTCAAACCTTCAGGTATTTGATGTTTGAAATCTCAAGCCATAAATGATAAATAATGAAAGAGCAGCGTCCTGAAAACATTCACATGTTGGCACCACAATTTAGTGTCTTAGGGACATATTTTCATTTCCACTCCTCCATGTTCTCCTACGACAAAACTTCCACTAAGATTCCTGGTATGACCTAGGACAAAAGAGTGTAAAACAGCCTAGCAGGGATAAGAACTACAAAGCAAGATGACCATGAGAAGCTGTTCAGCCATGCATTTCCATCTAAGAAGCTGAAGTCCTCCAAGGTAAATTTTCTGAGATTATGGCTTTATGTATAGAATTACTCAAAAGGGACCCCAGGTCATGGCTAATCAATTCTCCTCATGCAGGAAATCCACTATTCAGTGCATTTATTGCAGAAGCAAAACTCTGCCCTCACATGAAAGACAAAGTACCCACCTTCACATTTACACTGTTGCAAACATAAGAGGTTGATGCGCTCTAACCAGAGGATGAATCTAGTAAAATGATGATTAACCATCTGTAATATTGCCGTATAAAAGAGTGTATAAAGGTAATGGAATGGGAGTTTGCTTTGATTATAGTATTTACCTCTGGGTAACGCAGGATGTAAAATGACCAGGTCTGTTCCCATAATTTTTTCAATATATTTAGTGGGAGAGAGCATTGCAAACCACTCTCAAAGGTAGGAAGTAGGGCAAAGGGATCTGTCCTTTCACTAGTACAACCTTGATCTGAAACAGAGTTGCAAACAATTGTTGATTCTGGTATTTAGGGGACTGACATGCTTTATCACACCTGGTTTTCATCCTCAGACATCCAAGGGTCTCTCAAAGCATCTCACATCCCCTCTGTCACTTCTCGTAAGATAACTTAAACCTTGAGAGAAAGACGATCCTGGTAGCATAGTAGAAATGGAAATTTGATGTGAAACAAAAAGTACTCTTTTACAAAAGTTCTAAATTCATGATCCTCCAAACTCCCACAGAGAGCCTTTATTTTCAATATTTTCTGCAGAGAAAAGTTTTAACATATTCCCCTCAAAAACTGAAATTATTTTTTATGTAGACTCTGGCTATAAATAACAACACATATAACGTTTTTTTAATTGACTTTCTAATTCATTTGGTCCTCATCTGTCTCCAGTTTTGTCATCAAGTTTCAAAATCATCATCATGTATTTGTACTGCTGCTGTGGGAATATGTCTTGTACATCTAATTTGTTGGGGTTTTCTTGGAATCAAACTCTTGTTCTCAAATTTAACTGAGAAATTCAGCTGAAAAGGAAAGCTTGGAGCCTACCTACACATATAGGAAATCAAGAAATTCAGTTCCCAGAGCAAATTTGAGAGAAGTTCCTTTTATCAAGGATTTTGGAATTTGGCTTCCGTTTTTTAAGTTACTAGGTTTGTCAATATTGCATAGATCCAGCAAATTTACTTGAGAAATATACCAAAAACATTTATTAAAATTGAAGCATTTGTAAATCTGAAGACCTCTTCTTTTTAGCTAGTGTAAATTTTCTAGCCAAAGTACTCTTAAAGGTCCATTACCTTAAAAAAAAAGAAAGTTTTATAAAAATGGAAAAACCTAAATCATATGAAAATATTATTGGGGAAGTTTTGTGTCCCATCCCACATCCAACCTCCAAACCTCTGGCATTTAGAAAACAGCGTCCCTTCTATTCCAGGATTATAAAGTTTGATTAAAATTTGGAAGAAAAACTCCAGAAAAGTCACATAGAACTTGAGTGAGTTATGATAACACCATGAATTATTTCCACTTTCAGAACTTTCTTCTCTTTGACTAGCTGGATGATGGATGATTGCTTCTTCATTGTTGCTGTGCCACTAGAGACTCAAGAAAGCAAACAAAAATGCTGATGGATCAGACTTTTTGCCAGTTACCTCAAAAGCTGCAGATTCACTACTGCACAAAAGAAATCACTGAAATATAAGGGTAATCAGAAAAGTTTATTTTGAGAGAGAAAATCAGTACAATGTCAAATATTTCTAAATAGCTCAGTAATCATAAAACACTGATGTCAGGAAAAATAGTTGCTCATTCTTCCTTTCATAAAAATCCACAGTAATTTGGGCCTAAATTTGGTACAGGAACATGGCATTTGTAGAAATTTGGATCTTCTTTTTATCTTCTTTTAGATCATCTTTTTCAACAAACAGAAACATTAGCTTTGCAAGAACAGAAAAACTCAGCTCTGTGATAGTTAGGAAAAGCATTTTGCTTTTTTGAAGATCAGCCCTCCTTTTCAGTCTTCTTGCTGTCCCATTTCAGAAACCTAGCTATACATTTCCTAAGTATCTAGTAAGGCCTCACATCAGCATTACTGTTTTCACATGCAAGAGTCTCCTTTGTCTGATAATGCACAGAGCCTTCACACTTTTATCACACAATCTGATCCAGGTTGGATCTAAAATACCATCGTATTACTGGAAATAAAACAGTACATTCTGCAGAGCTTCCTTAACAAGATTGAAAGTCTCATCTCACCAAACTTGTAAAATGTGCAGAATGTATCAAAAGGTAGCAGATGTCACCTTCAGTTCTGATTTTTCACTAGAGGCATCACCAACAAACTTCAGAGATGTCTACACTGATAAGTAGGAGAGCAGAATGGGCTAGAGGAACTCCACACTTCTTAGCTGCTCATTTGCCTTCTGTTTTGTTTTGGGCTGATACTGGGCTGAACTAAGCCTGGGTCCTGCACTGGGAATCATTTATTTCAGTTAAAAATTTCAAAGGATGAATGGGTGAGATGGCACCAGGTTGTTCATACCTTTGTCATCCTCATGCAGTCCCAGTCTGCTGAGCATCACATACCCCAAAGCTTTGTTGTGTTCCTGCCATTCCCTAGGGTACATTACACAGCTTTGGGGTCTGAAAAAAATCCCTTTAGTGGCTTGCACAGAGACCTCATGTCACCTTAAACACTGTAATGGCCTGCATCTTTTTCTCTCCCTGTTGTGTCAGAGTTCAAGACAGAACTCAACAGCTTGAGAAGTGGGCACACTAAAATGTTGCTTTGCTACTTAGAGTTCAAAATGACATGTAGTGTTTTCATAGCTTACCAATGGTTGCCAATTTCTGTGGCAACCTAAGACAATAAATGCTGTATAAATACTTTCTGCATTTGTAGGTGAAGAAATTGTCAAAGAGAATTTAAATGAAGATCATAATGCTGACAACTCCAGCTCCATCACTACAAATTTCTAGTATACATGTATATGAAAACATGAAGCAAATAAGAAGTAGCACATTTCTGTAACATTAGTTCATTGAATTCCATTGTGTACTGTAGAAAGGCATAATAGATGCCACAGAAAGAAAGATGATGGTCTTTTATTTTGGGTGCAACCCAGCAATTACATAACCTGTGTTCTAATGACTGCCTAGTGCTCCATCATTAAGGAGAAAATGTCATTTTATTTAAAATTATAATCACCAAATCCAGTGATTTCTGATGAGCTGTGTGAATGTGATTTGCAATATTGATTCTACCATATTCAAGTAAGAAAATAAATGCTGAAAGAAACAACGCTCCAGATAAGTATATTAGAAAGTATTTTTGTAAGGGATATTAGTAAGCTTTTTCTGCTTTTTTATGATTAACATCTTTGGCATTTTACATGCAAATGCTGAAGAGCAGAGATAAGCCAAAGTAGAACATAAAAGGACTAGAATGCCACTCTGGAAAAATGCTTACTAGTATCTTCATTACCAATAGCTGCTGTCAGGTTGATCTACAGTCTTACTAACCATATATTTTGTATTTCCCATGTAAGTTGTTATTCATATTTCAAAATAGCCTTCATAAGAACTGGAAGACTTTTTCAGATATTGCAATTCAGACGTCACAAGCTGTCTTTTCAGTCTCAGACTCCATTCAGGCTCATTGGATATTCCATTGTAGTAGGACTCAGAATACATTAAAGGCTCAAGCAGAAGACATACAGTCATTGTCAAATATTATGAAGGAAATAAGGGGAAACTAACCAAAGAGTTTCATCAAAAGCTGGTAGAAAAATTTTAACTGAAATGTTTAATTTCAGTGAGTTTCATATTAGCACCAAGGTGAGAAAATAAAGTATTAATGACTATCAGATGTAAAAAATGTTACATGTGTCTAAGTGGTCCTAAATTTTAAGAATCTGAGGAGGAGGGTAATTTTTTTGTGGATTTTTTTTTGGTAGGGAGAGTGTTCTCATACTCTGAAGACTAGCTAATATCTGTCAGGAAACTTTGTCAAGAGGGCAAAGAAAATTTTTGCTTCCAGAAGATCAGAAGCAGCATCAGCTGCTGGAACTGCAGTAACTTTGCTTGGTAGCTGATAGTGCATAGACAACGCTGAAATGTACATGGGGAAAGCCAATAACATCCTCTGCTGCTGCAATGTAAATCAATGAGCATTTTGTCCTGTCCTGTCACTTCAGAGTTAGAGCTCTTGAACACATTCATATGGCTTGAGGTTTTTACTAAAAGTGACAGCAAGAACCCTTTCATTTTAGCTACAGCAATCAGGAGTAAATGAAAGAGGAATCAGGCTAAAGGTAATAAACCAGTAGCTGTTTGTGCGGCTTGGCAAACTATTTTTATTAAAAGTTAACATTCTGAAAGAGAAACATTTTTCCATGATATTGTCCAATCCTAATAAATGTAATTCAGAAAATTCCCCACCTCATTATTTAGAGGAAACATTTTTTTTAACTAGGATACTGAGGACCCTCCATACCGTAGGGAGCTAATTTTAGTCCTTTAGTACAATATCAAGATGATCATTAGACGTTCAAAGCTAAAAAACAGCTAAGAATAGAGTCAAATGGATTTTCAAAAAACATTCATCCTGAAGTTAATGATAAATTTAAGAATAGCTAATGTTAAGAGCTCTTTATAAAGTGATTAATGAAGTCTGTCAAGTAGTAAATCCCAAAATCTCTAGAACTTTTTCCAAGTACATGCATCTGCAATTTCATATGTAATAGAGGAGAAAGAAAAAAAAATAGGAAGAAGCTTTCTTCTGTAATTATAGATTCTACTCAATGGGAAAAAAATCTGAATTTGAGTTGATGTGGAAGCAAATGAATTGGTTAAAAACCAAAACAACCAAAACCCCACCCTCACCAAACTGGAAAAAAAAAAAAGTTAAAAGATTAACATTGTAAAGAAACTTTTAAAATTTGAAATAGCAAAAAAACTTAAGATTTTTTTAAACAAAGTTCGAAGAAACTTTCAACGTTAAGTACTCCATTTCAATGTATACAAGCGCTTTTGCTTAGCCCAAAATTAATTGTCTTTTTCAATTTTTCCTTTCAGCCGTCATCCTCCTTCTCCTGCCTGCCTGTGTTCCCACACACATGTGCTTAGTTGAGTTCTGACTTATGTCCTTCCCATGCTTTAAATGACCTCACCTTGAAAACCTTGGCACATCATGAATGTACAATATTGGAGTGTATTGCCCTGATTCATGTTTTCAACCTGAAGAGTCATAATAAGCATGGAAAAGCATATCATACTAAGAAAGATAAAGAGTCGCTACTCTAAAGAGTTTAGTTCCAACTAAAGAGTTGAAACATCTCAGCAATAGGTAGGACTTTTGAAGTTTCTTTTAAAATCTTCGAGTTCATCTTCTCAAGGTTTCCCTCTTGAGTTAAATACTTTCCAGCTTTTGGGAAGCCACTAAAGCAGCTTGCATTAGTGGTATTATACCTAATATAAATATTTCAAGCTTTTTAAGCTCGTTTGGCATCTAAGGCTAAGACTGAAGGCAGCATCAGCCTATATACATGGGAGTTAATATGACAAATCAGGCTACTTCACAATGAAAGGCCTCTCTTCAGATGACGTCTATGTATAAGAGCAAGTTAAATTGTAATCTCTTCTCTCTTTTAGGACTCATACTGTGGCATTCTGCTAGCACTAGGACTTCCTTGCCAAGAAAGCAGGCCCCATCTGTCATACACTCTTCTTGTTTCTCAGCAGAGTTAAAAAGCCTGACAGTTTCCATGAATAACAATGACACATACTCTTCTATCTTGCAGAGAGGCACAAATTTTATTGATGAAAATGGGGGGGTAGTGAGAATCCCTCAGTGTTTAAAGAGTTTTCTGAGCACTGCTTATGTCTGGTTTTGAGTGAAGAGGGAATTGCCATTGTGTGTGTCAATGAACCTGCTTATTGCTGTTACCAGGTAATTGCTGACCTAGGCCACTGCAACTAAGGACCTGTTTTCACACAAGTCTGTTTTGTAACCAACACACCATGCTTTCACAAAAAGATTCTTCTGTATCTGGGCTCCAACAGCTTTTAATACATAGTTCTTGGCCATGCAGGTGCATCTACACTTAAAAAGCTACTTAAGCACAGTTTTTGAACACCTTGAAAAGTATCCAAAAATCATAGCAAGAGGTGTGTTTTGGGGGAGATGCTCACAGACATCATGTAGAGAAAGGGCTTTTGCTTTTGCTCCTATCAGTGATTTTCTTGGTAGGTTAAACAAACATAATTGCATAAATATAGTTATAGAAGCACATCTATACTACCTAATTTTCAGAAAGACTACACCTACCTGTTTGATAATAAGTTTTTTTCGTCAGTGCAGAAGACAATGGGAAAAAAATTCCAAGAAAGGAAAGCTTACCCTGAACTTACCTTACCTTGCTTTTGTTATTAATAATGCACATTGTTATTAATAATGCAACACTATGTTAGTCATTGGTCAGTCTGGTGTTGGTCAATTGTTTTTTAAGCTCACTCATATCCCATACAAAATGTTTTTTATGAAAGAAAGGGGAAGCCAATCTGCATATAGGCATCTATTTAGATGCACTTTTTATTATTGGCATGAGTTATTTGGAATTTTATTTTCCTTCATCTCTATTCTTGAACTTCTGACTGTATTCTATCAAGTTAACTGAGAAACAGACTTACATCTATAGGGGGTATGCACTATTTCAGATTATAATTTAGAGAAACTTTTTTTTCATGAATTTATCTTTACTGTGTAAAATTCAGCTCTGAAGCTGATCAAGCATCAGTCTTTGGTAAAAATGTTGCCAAATATGTTAAAACTTGGCACAAAAAAGACGTATATGCAAATGATATTTTGATGGCCATCACCAATAAAGGAGAAGTTGAGGAATATAAGAAAGGATAGAATACCTTGAGGACTAGAATAATAAAAGTGAAACTGAGTTGAGTATAGTTTGGGACAATATCATATATTAAATGTCCAGGAAAAAAAAATCATGCGAATTTAGAACGAAATTTTGGCTAGTAGACTAAAATTTCGTCAAGACTTAATTTTTTTAAAACTTGTTGCATCTGTTTGACAAATGCTACTCCTATCTCTGTCTGAAACTCTCCAAATTCTGTATTGCCTTTTTAGTCAAGAGCCTTTCTTAGCTAGTTTTCCAATTGTTCTTGTAAGAATTAGTATTTGTAAACTGGATCCTTTTGAAAATGCTTACAATTGAAGGTTCTGATGGCTTAGTCCCTTTGACAAATCAGCTGCTAAATGAAAAGGAAGCAGGCGTAGCACAGAAAGAAATATTTTCTCAGCCCAACTGAAATGCTATTGAAACCAAGGGTCAAAGTGCCTTTTCAGGGAAGCAATAATGCTGCTTCTTCCTATTGGGTCACTCACTTTATACTGAGTCCCCCAAGTTTACTATTTCATCTCTAGCTGATTCAGATCAAAGGTCCAGAATCAGAAGACAAAATAGCTCTTTAGATATTTATTTGCAAATTTCTGAAGCAAGAAATCTATGTCCACATACCAAGTAGTTTTGGTCAGTGTCACATTAGGAGGACACTCTTGATAAGCAGAAAAGTGTCAAAGTTCCTCAGTGTATATCATGATAAATTCAAACATGAAAATTCTACTTTAGGTGGGAATTTGCCTCATAAAGTTCCCAGTCTAACAAGGTCTCAGATACTGTGAGTTTTCATGGCTGGAATGTCAGGTATTTTGCATGGCCAAAGCTCCACTGTAGTTCAGCAAAACATTACTTGCCAGTAAGTTTCAGAAAATTATCCGTCAGAAAGCCTACTTTAGAAAGTAAAGTGCCTGAAGTAAGATGGAACTAGATTTTACACACTTTTATTTTATTCATATGGCATAGTCACAAAATGCTTAAAAATCTTAAAAATTTAACTTCATAAAGT
>VZTT01064296.1:50611-62379 GCA_013400855.1 Buphagus erythrorhynchus | reverse complement strand
ACTGGGAAACAAGATATAAATGTCTTTTAAGCTTATGCAGTTGGACTTCCAGCAACCCTTTCAGTATCCACAGCTACATAAATTCTAATGTCAAAGCCTAGGTGCAATATGCTATTCTTTGCACATTCCAAAAATTCTCATGAGCTGCTTCAGCTGCGTAACTAGAGAAAGTAGCTCAAATTTAATTCATTCTGGGAAGCAATGTGGAGATTCCTGGAGGATTGCAACAACAGTTGACAAAGCAATTTAACAAGAGCTGTAAGTTCTCCATTACTTATTTCTCCCCATTTGCAGGGTTGAACACTGCACAAGTTAATTGCTATTGCATTACAAAGAGTGTTTCACAAGATTTTCATAAAAGCTTTTTTTTCTGAAATGAGATTACATAACTTTGTTCTCTAATTATTCACCACAATAAAAAAATGGAAGGATTCATGTGATACATTTTTCCTTGGCAAATTCAAAACATATTTTGAGAAGCGTGTTTATAAAATCTTCAGGTTTAAAGAGCCAATTTGTACAACAGATTTTGATAGTATTTTTCCTATCTAATAAATTGCATTCCACTGAGTATGCTAGATAAATTAGATGCTTTACACAACCCTGAAAATTAAAAAAAAACCCAAACACACTATATACTTCAAAACTGAAATACTAACATCATTCACAACTCAGACAAATCATATCAAAAGGCATTATACTGGGATAGCAATGTTCACGCAGAAAATGTAGTATTTTATCCGTATGTATGAAATAATCCATATGTGAAATAAATACTGCAAGTGCAAAAATTAAAACGCATAAACCAAATGAAGTACCTTTAGATATACTTAAACTTTGAAACCTGTTCATCTTTTTCCTGCTGTGCAATAAGATACCTTTGCAGTGGCATAAAAAATTCTAAAATGATTACTGTAAAACTAGTAATTTTGTTCAGCAACACATTAATTACATGCTAAATTTAGCGCTACTTTTCCTTAATTACAAAAAGTGTTTCTGCAATGCCTAACAACAAGCAGAAACAAAGGTGCTTCCTATCCAGCCTCTTTTGCAAGAAAGGGGAGGAGGGATAAAGGGGAGATCTCCAATCACAGTTTTAGTTTCTGTACAAGGCTAGTAAAAAACCCCAGCTAAGTGTATCTCTGTAGAAAGAGAAACAACATCACATTTTATCAGACTAATCAAAGTCTAAAGCATAGAAACTATAGGTTATCTTGCACAGCCCAAAATAAATTCAGAGTCACTGTACAGTACTTGTTTCATCTGTTTGTGTTTATCAGTTACAGAACTCTTTGGGACTGACCTAACAATGATTAACATTGCACAGCACAGATTTTACTCATGACACCACATATCACAGGATCTACATTCTACCAGAAACTATGGAATAGCCTATGCTAAACCAAGAGCTAAAATACAGTAATTTGATATAGACTAAACCCATGTGTTGCTCTCTGATGTAGGGAGGCAACAAGCCAAAGCAGAACCAGCTGCTTATATACTACTTTGGACAAAGAATTTCTTAGCCAAATTCAAACCAATGTTAAGATCAAATTTCATTTCAAATAAATCTGAAGGTTCACATCAGATCATTTTAAATGATATGGATTGTCCTTTAATCTCCTCAAATTTGTGTGTATGAACATAAATAATAAATTTGGTCTTAGCTCAACGAACAGAAAAGACATTCATGATATCCCAGGCACCTTTCCCAGGACAGACAACAATTAAACAAAGAAAATCACAAAATGTTCTGCAATACTGTTCTAAGATGTTCTCTGCTAGCCAATCTAAGCACCTGCCTAAAGAAAAATAAATCTGGTGGAATAGTAGTTCACTCAGAATAGCCAAGAAAGCAGATTAGACAGTATCACAGAACAAAAGTAACAGGAATCCAACTAAATCTACTCCTCGAATTCCAATAATTCTAAAAAACCCCCAAACCAAACCCAACCAACCAATCAACCAAAAAAACCCAAAAACCACAAAACCCAAAAAACCCAAACAAAAAAATCCCAAAAACAAATGAACAAAAAAAAACCCTCACAAAACCAAAAAGCACAAAAAACAAACACCCAAAAACACAAACCCAAAGAGGTTTCAGTAAGCTAGGGAAGCAGATTCTCAGTCTAGGAAATTATAGCAATGGCATGGGGTTTTTGTACACCTAGATTTTAACCCAGGAGAAAGAAAAAAAAGGAAAGAAGATACTAACATTATAAAAACGCACTTGATTCTTTCCACAAAATTACATCAATTTTGGAAATTAAATATTGAATTGAAATTCAAAGCTACTTCTTCAAAACTTGGTTTAACAATAATGTGCTAACAGATTAATCTAAATCATCTGCTAGGAGTTTCAAAACAATTTTTAAGCATTCACTTTTTTTTTTTTCCTATAAAAATGTATTTCATTACATAAGAATAAAATATCAGCATTAAACTTTAGAAACACCTACATTATTTACAAGTGAATATTCTAAAAGTAAAAAGGCAAAGACTTTTGGCTCCTTTCTAGTTGGTACTTGTTTAACTTGAAAAAGTATTTCAATCGTCTTCTGGTACTCCCACTCCAAAATATTTTAAGCAAAAAAATTAAGAAAACACACAAAAGTTTACCTTTAAACTGACGAATTTATTATCATTTAATGTTTATTTTCTATTCACCCATGCATTTAAAATTGGTAAAAATCAAGAAACAAGTTCAAGTATATCTGCAATTCTCTTAACCATAGCCAGTGTAAGGGTAGAGTCTGGGTGAAGAAGTGTCACATCTTTCTTGGCTGTATTTCTGCAGCTCAGGTAGCACAGCTTCAGCTGCCAGGGCAAACAGCAATGTTGCATTTATATCCATTTATTTTCCCTTCCTTTATTACACCTGACCATCTTTGGCATGCATCTGATTATAAAAGCACTTATACAGAGACTTGCTTACATTCAACATTCATTTTACAGGCCAACTTTACAGGTATTATTCACTGCACTACATAGCTCAATAAGTAGCCTGATCACTTTGTTATGGCATAAATTCATTCCACTGACAGTGGTTGGTATTGTTTGTGCCACATCCCCAGTCATCCCTCCTGACCTATCCCTATGCCATCGATTCTGTTTGGGAAGTCAGGTGCAAAGCTTTATCCAGCTGAAAATGACTCTGCAAAAATAAAAATTTTCTTGCTGGACCAGAGAACCAACCCTAGACACAGCATATTCAGATAAACACAACTTCCAAGGAGCACACAGCAAGAACAAATAGCTGAGCACCAGAGAAAAACCCTGATTTCCTGTTTTAGTCACAACACAGACTGTCATTGGCTTTGAAGTAACTTATCACTGTGAGTAGAAGCAGCAACAAACTTTGGAGCCAGTTTAACAAGCTACAAGACCTTATGCTAACACAAAGAACAGGCAAGTACACAGACCACACACAAGATACCCTTCAGAAAAAGGCTGGCACCCTGAGAGAAAGGCAAAAAGATTTTTTCATTGCTTATGTGCAAGCAGTAGGCATACAAGTAAGAGATTATGTTTTTGCCTTTGGGAACATAAATCAAGCCCATTTAATAACACTGAAACTTCACTATACATGCCACACAGCTGAAGAGTTTGTATGTGGTTATGCAGGAAGAGAGGACTGGTCAAGAGGAGTGGTGACACTTCTGCAGTATGTCATTAGTCATTTGAAATACCAGCAACTTTAAAGAACACTTAACACTCCACAGAGATTCTGCACCACATCAGCACTAAGTGGTATCTACCAGAGGCCACTAATGCACACTGAAGAACACAGCACACACAGCTCCTTCTGCAGTAAGCTGCTGTGGCAAGGACAATGCCAAAGGACCCTTTGGCCCCATCCATGTACGTTCCATGTTTCACCTTCCCAACTCCAAAATTTGTATGGGATCTATAGGTGACAGCGTCCTAAATCAAATAGCACATTGCATTCACCACAAAGGGACTCCACACATCCATACCTCAAAAGAGAAAGGATGACAGAACTAGAAGTGACTACCTGTCCTGAGAAGCTCAGCTTTGGTAATCTGATAAAATAATATTACTTCAATATTATTTCAATATTACTGTATCATGCGAGAATAACAGACAATCACACAAGACTTCTCTTAATAGCTGTCCCCAAAGCTGCATTAGAAGAAGAAAACCACATTACCTACAGGAAACCTCTATGTGAAGTGGAAAAGAGGGGAAATTCACAGTAACAAATATAACAAAAGCTAGAAATGAAAAAAGACAGCAGAATAAACACAGAAATAGTTGTATTGGTAGACTCCAAATATATTTAAAGCTCCTTTATTATCCTTACTTTAACAACCTTTGCAACAATGCTATCACTAATGTGGTAACAAAGGCAGAAGATGAATGCTGACAAATAATTTTATTTGCTTGACATGATAATTAGCCTTCAAATTAGAAATTAAAAGTACTTAGGACCCCAAACCAGATTTTGTTCATGAATTTTAAAATATAATTTGTGATGCTCTAGCAGGCTCAGCACAAAGAAACACCCTGGCAATGCCCAGGCACTCCCTCCTTCATGCTCCTAAAGGGAGCCTTACCCCCATCTCTAGAAAATTACCTGAGGTGGTACAGAATAACCTGCAGGTCCTGGCCGTGCCCCTCCTGCCTACTGCAGAAATTAACCTGTCCTGGCCAGAACCAGGACAAGTCAATTTAAACAGAGCAAGTGAGATTCCATCTGAGCATACCAAGTTGATAATTACTATTACTAGATTTTAGTATTACTATTACATAGTAAAAAGAAAGATGCTGTATGTCCAAATTCTTAGCATCACTTTCTTTTTATGAGGACACCATCCTGAGTGATGGTGACTATGCTGAGGATCTGTGTTTCAACACAGCATTGAACTTGCTTTCACAAGGTATTCTGATCAAGATACAGAATAATACAAGATCAGTCTGATGTTATATTTATTTTAAGCCCTGAAAAAACAGTCAAGAAACATTACAAAGCTGGATGTGTTCATCAAGCTACTGCTAAGCTATTTACCATTATTACTGCTGACCTGCGAACAGATCAGGAATCATGACTGATCTACTGCCCAGACAAGTTTAAAAAATGCCTGAGGAAATATAAAATAAGACCAAAATCAGCGCTGATAAACCTATTTGGACTGTTTGCTGAAATGAGCACAACCTAAAGATCCTAATTTGCAATTCACATTGGACTGTACCAAGACAAAGTTTAATTTCCCTATCCCACAAATATGAACTAATATTTTAAGCATCGAGTTTGAGGAATTCTGAAATGGAGCAGAACACTCAGATGGACATGCTTAATGAATTGTAGGATATAAATAATGTACTGTTAGGTAGGCAACTAGAAGTATGTATTGTCTGACTATACATCAGAGAGATTACCCTGTTAGAGGCAGCAGGACTAATTAGCCAACAGGGTACCTAACAGGGTTGTGGTAGACTCTACATCCATTTTACCTAAATGGGAAATTTTCTTTGTGGATATATCAAATTCCAACAGGGATTGATTTATACAAGTCCTATGGATGGTCTTTTTCAGAAAAGATCAGATGATTACAAGTGGATCTCTCCTGGATTAAAATCTATTAATCATTCTTTTGCATTTCTTCTGCATACTATCAGCAACTGGATAATCAACTTAATTACATATTTTAAGAGCAGCAGCAATTAAAATCTGTATAATCAAATGATAATATCTTAAAATGTCTATAGAATGCTAATGCATGATCCACATACCAAAACTGCCAACTCATTAAAGCCATCTCCAACACATGCTCCTGAGGACACAGCCAGATCTGCAGCCCATGGAGGACCCCACAGTGGAGCCGTGAAAGCCCAAGGGGGACTGTGAGCCCACCATGGGCAGCCCAGGCCAGAGCAGGCTCCTGGCAGGACCTGGGACCCACACTGGATCAGGCTGTTCCTGAAGGACTGACCCCTGGAAAGGACTCACACCAGAGCAGTTTGTGAAGAACTGCAGCCTGACAGAAGGACTCATGTTGGAGAAGTTTGTGAAGAGCTGTCTCCTGTGGGAGAGACCCCACTCTGGAGCAGAGAAAGACTATGAGGAGCAAAGAGCAGCTGAGATAAATGTGTGAACTGACTGCAACCTCCATCCCTTGTCACCCTGTGCCACTCAGGCAGAAAAATCAGGAGTGAAGTTGAGCCTGTGGAAAAGGGAAGGGTTGTTTGAAGGTGTTTTAAGATTTGGGGTTACTTCTCACTATCGTACTCTGATTTGACTTGCAGTAAATTAAATTAATTTCCCTGAATCGAGTATGTTTTGCCCATGATCACAACAAGGGCATGATCTCACTCTGTCCTTACCTCAACTTGAGAGTCTCTTGTTATAGTTTTTCTGCCCTGTCCAGTTGAAGAGAGTGATAGAGTTGCTTGGTGGGCAGCTGGCATCCAACTATGGTCATCTTACCATAGACCATCAATGACACAGTAACAGAAAAAAACTTCTTTTCACTTGATTTTCCATTTAGAACTCTGCTTGCTTAAGACAGCATGGAAGTGTGCTTTGGGAAGTGGCACTATCAATCAAAACTTACTGGTTGATCATACTATATCCTTATGTGCTGGTTGTTACTACTTTCAGCTGCACCAGCTTTCAAAAACTACAAAAACCTCAACCCTCAGAGCCCTAATAATCAGTCAGAAGGCAATACTTCGAGGTGTGGGTGTAACAGTTTCTAAGAATTTAATTGCCCAAAAGAGCAAAAGCTAACCACTTAATTTATTTCTGTCTGCATCTGAATGACACTAGACTGACAGCATTCTTTATATAAAGCCCTCTAACACACAAAAACTAAAGAAAAATTGTGTAAAGGAATTGGTTACCCAGTTTCACCTATATAAAACAGTGTGTTCACATTTTGGAATGGAACTGTAACCTCACTCAACACAGCAAGAACTTAGGAATCATTTCCTTCAAATGAATTCCCTCTAGACCTTAAAGCAAGCTGCTCAGCAGCTCCTAGAAGTTAAACACAACTATATGTTGACCAGATATCAGATTACTTTGAGTGCTTAGATTATTTCAGGTAACTGAAAAATTAGTTTTGAAGCTTTTATCTCTAACTATTAAGGAACAAAGAGAACCTGAAGACTTTGAAAAAAATGCTTTTAAGAATATTATTCAAGGACTCTGAAAGTAAGCATTCCTACAAGTTGATGTTGCATACATGTGGTTCCATTAAATACAGAGAGTTCATTTAACAGATCTGTACCTGTTTATTATCCATTTATCATTTCTCCCAAAAAGAAAGCAGCATTGTTCACTCAGCAGGGAGGTAGGTATGTCAAGGTGCCAAGAAAGCCTCAATTAAGGGACAGGATGAGAGGTGTATGTCAAACCAAAACCATGTACCGTTTGTCCTATGACTCACTACAGATTATTTATTGAAATTTGTACTTCACATTACCCCTTTTAAAAATGGCATTGAACATATTCACCCTGCGCCTTTTATTTAACCTATTAAGTCAGAAATTAGGAAAAAACTCTGCTCATTATATTCTTTGTCATATTATTTTAAAGTTAATCAAGTATGGCTGTGCATCTGCTATGGAGAATTTAAAAAAATATAAAAAAAAAAAAAAAAAAAAAAAATCAATCTCATTTCAGCTAGTATTACTACACCAGCTAAGAAGTTCTGTGCAAGTTGGTTTTGTAACCCAAAACCCTGTGAGGCCAGGCACAAAACTCTGCTAGGCTTTTCAGAGCCCAGTCAACACACACATTTTGTTGCTACAATCACCAGGTAGCAATAGATTCACCTGGTATGTGGGAGAGATTAATGTACAATCATACATGAAAGTCAGATTTATGAGCCCTGTTTGTGCTACTTATGCACAAAGACACAATAAAATAAGACAGAAAGAACATCACACTTCTGCAACAAGGACTTCAGGATGAACAGTCCAGTAACACCAAGGTCAGCCAGTTTTATTAGTAGCAAATTACTTACTACTTTATATCAAAAGCTAAGAGCTTTCAAGTACAGCAGGATTCTATGATACATTAATCACAACAGGCATAAGAAGATACTTAGAACATACTTTCACATTCACAGTGTCACTTAAAGTCTGAGTGGTGTCCATTTTCAGGGCATATACTATGTTACATTTACAAGTTTACATCAAAAGATGACATAAAATCCAGCCTTTTTGGTTTCAGTAAAATTCTGTCAAGGAAATACTTAATAATACCATACAGACTTCTCATTCTCACCATTTCTGCTGCTTATACTCTAGTACCATTTGTCATTCACTGCTCTAGGGTATGTGATAAAAGGCAAAAAAGGTTGTTCAAAATGTTTGGTTCATAGATGCCCTGGAATTAGTTCTTAAAGCAGAGTCCTACACAAGCAAAAAGGGTTAACAATATGCACTGCCTCAAAGCCAAACAGTTTGAGATACAGGTTTCCAATACTATCAAAATATTTACAATACCCTTGTGTTAAGCCAGAAGAGTCTTTAAATATTTGCATGATCTAAAAATCTGAACCAAACCACCTTACTTAAAGCCTGAGAGACATTTTCTTTTTGCCTTGGAGCTCACAACTGTGCAGTGTTACAATAGCCATGTTAGTTCTACCCCTATTTACCAATTAGGGCTGGGAACCTCCTCAAATATTGACACATCCTGTCCACCAAGATCCACAGGACTCCAAGCAAGTGCACCAGTGGCTGAAGCAGAATCCCTCACACTCCATGGAGCACTCATCAATGCAGATTCTAGACCAACACCATTAGAGAAATTTGGATTACTCCCCTCCCCTAAGCAAGGCACCTTAAAGGATAACACATAAAGGAACAACATTCAAGTCTTGTGACAAATTGGGACTATGGAGACTGTGAACCAACCCCAGAATACAGCAGCTGTTTTATTGTCAGCTTCAGGTTATTCTTCTCAACCCCAGTAAGCCAACCAGCCATGTAACATTCATAATAAACACAGCATTCTATTCAATCTCAGAATGCTTAGCTCAGTTTATCTCAGCACAGTTACATCACTCTTATTTCCTACTTCTTCCTTTTCATCTACTGGGAATAGTTCATTGTTACATTAAGTCAAAAATCAGTAAATGGGTTTAGTTGAAAGGAACAGCGTCACCTCTTGAAGTTCTGGGGATTACGACAGAGATTGAATGAAATCCCATGTTACAAAGAAGTTCTTAATCTCACAGACTAGTCTTAAATTCAAGCATTAGACACTCCATTCCAGGTCTCAGGCAACAAGAAAGTCATTAAATCATAGTAGTTTTTAAAAAACAGAGATTCTAAGAACCAAAAAGGCACTCATGTATTAGTTGATATGGATGTTTAAAAAGATATATTAAAAAAAAAACCAAACCAAGCCAAACCAAAAACCACTTTCAATCTACATTTACTCTACTCCTGGCTTAATGTAAAAGAAGATGCAGTTTTTCCAGGAACTGCTGCACTAAGAAAACCAGGCACCAACTCAGAAACAGAAAGCTACCTTTTAGCTTTATATTACAACACAGATTTGTACAAGCACAGACAACTTTTGACTGGCAGCATTGCTAAGTATTTCATCCAATTCCTGTAATAAGCATGGAATTTTCTTGGCCTGCATTTATAGGCTACCCATTAACCCACAGTCACCTTCAGGCTCATTTTAACCACAATCAGGGAAGCACAGAAACGACATATGGACATCTTTAAGCACGTAGCTCACTCAGCTCTAGAGCAGGAAAAGGTGCCTATATGCTCCACAGACAGACCACCAGAACAAAACTTCTCATTCCTGACACTGAATCAACCAAATGTGCCACCTGGTAAAAATAACAGGTTCACTGACTTCAGACCAACACTCAAGTGGCTTGTCACAAGAAAGCAGACATCCACCCACTAGAAAGATATATCATCTAAGTATTTTCTGAAGGCACTGTTTAAAAACATTCACAGACCACAATCAAAAAGCCATTTTATTATGATGGTATTTCAAAGGCATGGAAAAAAAATTAAAAAAAGAAAAAAGATTGATCCAGATTTGTAAACTACTTCCCAAAGGGAGTTTGGAGCACTTGAGCACAGAACAGTCACAGCAAGGCGGCACCTGCACACCTCTCCTGCTCATCACACTGAAGCTGTGGTGTACAGAGATCAGGGATCTCTAAAATGATGCTACACTGTGCTCAACAGACATGCCCCTTATGCTAATACATGCTCCTGTTTAAGCTGATTCAGTCATAATTGGCAGACTATAACTACTATCTTTAAAGACAAATTGCAAGTTTGACAAAATATAATTTCAGGCAGGTACAAGTATAAAACAGCCAGCATATGAGCACTCAGTGTTAATAACCTTAATAGTAAAGAATGCAATTAACAAGTTTTTGCCATCTGAAACACAGCTGGCAAACTCTTATAGTTACTGCTCACCTTTTAGCATAAAAGAAATGAAAGCCATAACGTCATGTGTGCCCACCCTGCCCAAGAGAGCAATGAAGTGGTGCTGGTCTCATCACAGACATATGAGAATGATCCTTTTCTTGCACTAAAACCAGAATGAAAACTCAGTTGCTTACATAATGCAGCCTTCACTATGGCTCTTGTAACAATGCACTACTATTGTTTTAACTTTTAAAAGCAGGGGAAAGGTTTTTGGCTTTAAAGAAGAGCTGAGCAGATGCTGCCATTAAATCTAAGTTAGCAGAAGGGAATCTCTCACCTACTTCCCAACAGCAAGAGAGAACAGTCTCGTGGCAGTCTTTTAAGCAGGAGATCGTGGAGCACAACAGAAACAAAAGTGCCTAGCACATCCAGGGCTCGTTTTTTTAGCCCAGTCTGTGTCAAATGATCAAACTTACACAAACAGGTACAGGAAACATGAGCAGTGGTGTACTAGTTTTAAGTTATCCCGGCTAATCTACGATTTTAATCAAGTAATCCAAGCGTTTAAAACTGCAAGACTGCATTTAGTTTTCAAACTGTTCAGTTTACGAAGGACAGCGTATGGCACTTGCGTCTTTCAGGCTTCCTTCAGTGCTCAGGCAAAAGGATGACAGCTCAGAAGACTGAATCTATCAGCTTCTGAGTCACTCCAAGCAGAGACAGCTGAGGAAGACAGATACAGCGAGCCAGGCAGACACTGTACACATCCTGCTCTTCCCTAACCAGGTAGCCTCAGTGTGCATAAAGAGATGTCTGTCTCTCACACAGACGTTTCACTCTGGGACATGAGGAGATTCTTTCCGCAGGCCAAAAAAGGGAAAGTCGAGATAGAAGGAGGCAACGGCAAGACCAAGAAGCTTGACAGAGCTGGGTCACTGCGAGTACTCAGCAGGCCCTGAGCTGTGTAAAACCTCACTGTCCCCCGTAGAAACATCTCCTCTCACCAAATCAGCGTCGTTACCTGCCATCACCCGGGGCACCGGGATTTCAAAGCCGGGAGGAAAAATCCAGCTGCTCAAGTTGAGGACTCCATCCTCGCCTTCTTTTCCTCCCCAAACCAAAGCCGCCACGACCATGGAGTGGGTCACTAAACTTCCCCGAGCAGGGAGCTCTCCCCTCCTACAGGAACCGAGCCAGTGTCGTCATCCCTCGCAAGCCCCAGCCCTGCCCTTCCCCGCCTGGCGCCGTGCAAGGAGAGCTTCACCTTCCCCGCGCCCGCCGCAGCGGCAGCCCCGGAGCGGCGTGGGGTGGGCGGCCCGGAGCCAGCGGGGTCCCCGGGGGTCGCCCCCCGGCCCGGCCCGCTCGGCCCGACCCCAGCACGG
>VZTT01064296.1:29401-49956 GCA_013400855.1 Buphagus erythrorhynchus | reverse complement strand
ACTTTTCCGCGCCCGGCAGCGGTGCGGGCGCTGATCCCGGCCGCGCAGCGCGGTGCGCTCCGCCGGCACTGCGGCACCGGGAGCGCCCGCTCGGGACCGGGCCGGACCGGGCCGGGTTCGCAGCTGCCCCGGGCACGGGCTCAAGGACAGGGCCACCTCTGACACGGCACTGCTGAAAAAGTTGGAAAGCTCTCGGCCGAGCTACGCGGCTCTCGCCCAGTATCAGAAATGTTACTGCGCCTATCTTTCGGATTTATTTGTTTTAGACAGAGAACTATTTCAAGTTCCAAGCAGCAGCCACCACGGTGACCTTCTTTCCTCCCTTCAGCCTTTGCCTTCTCTGCCGCTAGTTTATGCTTTTCCCTTCCATCTGCCCTTCTCATCACTGCTGTGCCTCCAGCGCTGTCCCTGGGGACAGCCTGGTTTGAGGACAGCAAGAGCTCTGGCTCACTGGGTAGGGCTGCAAAACAGTCCTAAGAGTATTTTCCTCTTGGCTGTGTTTCTTATGCAAGTCGGCATATAATCAGATGGACGCCAAGTCTTCCTGTACTCTTTCACTCAGTCTGTGACTCATTAACTTAAGTTTTAAGTTCGCTTAGATTACTTCAGTAGGATTGTAAGACCATAGCATTGGGATAAAATGTATCTTCTGGATGTCCTTGACAAATGGATTTGAATTAATTGCTATTAACATTACTGTGAAATTTGGTCAGGTTGGTAAGCTTCCTAAGACTGAACAGGATTTCTCCCTTTCTTCACTCTCCTGTGTTGAAAGTTAACAGTTCACGTTTCAGAGAGGGAATCTTGTAATTTATTGTTTCTTACACTTCTGACCAGAGCTGCACTTCAGTTTTCTACAGTCTCATTAATGTGAGACTAAGCTTTCTTTACAGCACACTACAAGGGACAGATACAATCATAAACACAGCTCTTTCTGTAAGGAATTAAGCTTCAGTTTTGCCTAGAGCATTGTCAAAGCAGGGAATTCTCCATGCCAGAACACTTAGACTTTCTTCAATCTAACATCAAAACAGTAATTTATCTCTTTGTTTGGTCAAATAATGCTCAAACTTGTTCAAAGATGGAATAAACAGAACAGGAATTCAGCATAAATCATAGCAGTCCCCGGCAGAAGAGTTCATACTGCGATGAAAGGGAATTTCACTTTGGCAGAGGACAGAACCTGCAGCCTGGGGTGGACTGACACAGAAAATCCCCAACTATTCCACACAGAGTTCCTTGAATGCCACCCCCTTGTGCCCTAAAATCACTCCACTGTGCACAAACCCAAGGCTGGTTGCATCTACACCACTCTGTGAAAACCGTGTTCTTATCTTAGGCCAGTTTGGGGACAATTACTGTGAAAGGATTAAGAAATGTATCTTCAATTCCTGAGTCTGGTGGCACAAACTATCAGATAGTCTTTTGGCAATGAAGAAAATATTCTTCAAATCAGCTATTCCCATGCTCTGACTTTGGTAGGCTGATGTACTGCTTATACATTATATATATATATTTATATATGTAACATATAATTATATATGTATTACATTATAATATGTACATGGAAATGGTATACAATTTATTACTCTATTTACATATATTTTTACTGAATTTCCATATATACACTTACTATACTTTTTATATATATAAAAAGTATAGTAAGTGTTTATAACATACCCCCCCCACACACACATATAGGTACAATAAATTTAGCTGTTCTACCATAGTGGAAAGGCAGTGTGTTATTTTGAGGGGAGTCATCTTCATATGGAATTTGAACTGGGTCTGGCTTCCAAGGGAATGGAGATTGATCAGAAATGAGGAATTTACACAACATTTTTGTACAAACAACTGGACTCAGATTTTAGTACAACCTGAGAAATAACAATTGTGTTTTCCAATGTTTCACTTAAACATCTTTATAATTCAATTAGCAATCTTTATAACTGCTATGATACATATTTATAAATGCTATGAAATCATAATTTTGAAGATAAAAAAAGCAGGACTGTTAGCTGGAAAAATTAAAGCTTACCAAAAGGCAATTTTTATGAACATCTTACTATTTGGAGGTTTCTCAAGGTGCCACTTTAGGGAATAATATTTTTGAGCTGCTGAATATTCTTTTCTGCTCGCAAGATGTTTTCTATCCTTTTGACACTTATATGAAAAATGCCTGGATACCTTTGGAAGCCAGTAAGACAATAACTGTTATCAGAGTTTTGAAAATACATTTTTAACTGCCAAGTTTTTACCCCATTCCAAGTGTACCATTAGAAACAACTTGGAAGCAACGTTACTAGAGTCACCTTAGTGTACTTTTGGAATTGACACTATTGCTCTTCCTGTGAAGAAAGCAGAATTTGTCTGCACTGGGGTTAACACACATGCAGGTACAGTAATTTGACTACGTTACTTATAGTAACACTTTAATGTCTGTATAAATAGATACAGGGCTTGAGGCTACATGCACCAAATAAATACATATATGCACTCAGAGAACTGCTTGGGGAAATACACCTCAGTGGTTAATAAAGTACTATTGCTTTCAATTTATCAAGTGTAAATTAACTTTATGTATATTCAGAGATTAAGTTTTTCTCATAGTGAATTAAAAGAGATTAGTGGTCTAATTGTATCTATTATAAGTGATGCAAGATCTCAGCAAGATGACACTATTATGATGCTATAAATAATTTACTTATGCAGGGAATTACACTTTACCATAATCAGTTTGATTTTAGTACTTCGATATTTTTTTCCCAAGTATTAAAAAGCAGTTGTTCTCTGCACATTTTCATTTATATTAAAAATGTGACATCCAGCGAAAGATTACCTTAATCTTTTTCCTTAGAAGAACAGCTGACAGTCTATCCAGCCCCTCTGGTGAGCATCTGATTCAGACTGTTAGGAACAGGACAGGAAGTTTGTGGGGAAAAAAAAATCCTCTCATTTTACATAAGTATCCCACGGTTATTTTTACTTTTAACACAATCTATTTTTAAATATGCTTCTTTTTTCTTCTGCTGTCCTCAGAAATTCCATGTGTCCTTTTAGGCACTAGTACTTTCCCTGTAAAGAAATTCTGTCTCTTGCCTTCACTCAGAACAAATTTTGTGTTTCTTGACTGCTGCCATAATATTTCAGAATTCTCTTCAAACTCCTTCTCTCTTGCTAAGAAACTCCATGTGTTATAATCTTTATTTACACTTTAAATGTAAATTTAAATCTTGAACCATATTTTGATTGCAAATGTAGTGCTGTTAGTGACTATATATGCCCACCAATGACAAGGAATTTCAGATTATGACATGTAATTCCACTCAAATTAATCAATTTCACTGTTTCACTGCCCAGCTTTCACTGGGCAAGAACCTTTCAAATAAAAGCCATGTTCTTGTCTGAAATATTTTTGTTGTCTCCTTGTTTTTCACAAGTGTTTTTAATTACTGTTTCATACTGTCCAAACTTTTCTATTTTACAGCAGTTGTCTATGACTACCTCAGATGTGAATGATTCATTTTTAACAGGTACAAAATTGCAGAATAATTAAGGCACAGAAGACTTTCTGTCAATAGCAAAGATATCTATGTGATCATCATTACTGGAAGAGTTCAAGTATGGAGAGCTTGCCTAGACTTTGATGGCAACTTAAAAAAGGTGGAAAAACAGAGTCTAGCCCACACAACTTCCTAAAATTCAGTATAAAACAACCGATTTTTCATCTTAATAATCGAATTTTTAGCAAAATTGTGTATAAAGCCAGCTTTTCCCAGCTATCCACAATTGTTTTCTGCAGAGAAGACAGGAATAAAGNGTCTTTTGGCAATGAAGAAAATATTCTTCAAATCAGCTATTCCCATGCTCTGACTTTGGTAGGCTGATGTACTGCTTATACATTATATATATATATTTATATATGTAACATATAATTATATATGTATTACATTATAATATGTACATGGAAATGGTATACAATTTATTACTCTATTTACATATATTTTTACTGAATTTCCATATATACACTTACTATACTTTTTATATATATAAAAAGTATAGTAAGTGTTTATAACATACCCCCCCCACACACACATATAGGTACAATAAATTTAGCTGTTCTACCATAGTGGAAAGGCAGTGTGTTATTTTGAGGGGAGTCATCTTCATATGGAATTTGAACTGGGTCTGGCTTCCAAGGGAATGGAGATTGATCAGAAATGAGGAATTTACACAACATTTTTGTACAAACAACTGGACTCAGATTTTAGTACAACCTGAGAAATAACAATTGTGTTTTCCAATGTTTCACTTAAACATCTTTATAATTCAATTAGCAATCTTTATAACTGCTATGATACATATTTATAAATGCTATGAAATCATAATTTTGAAGATAAAAAAAGCAGGACTGTTAGCTGGAAAAATTAAAGCTTACCAAAAGGCAATTTTTATGAACATCTTACTATTTGGAGGTTTCTCAAGGTGCCACTTTAGGGAATAATATTTTTGAGCTGCTGAATATTCTTTTCTGCTCGCAAGATGTTTTCTATCCTTTTGACACTTATATGAAAAATGCCTGGATACCTTTGGAAGCCAGTAAGACAATAACTGTTATCAGAGTTTTGAAAATACATTTTTAACTGCCAAGTTTTTACCCCATTCCAAGTGTACCATTAGAAACAACTTGGAAGCAACGTTACTAGAGTCACCTTAGTGTACTTTTGGAATTGACACTATTGCTCTTCCTGTGAAGAAAGCAGAATTTGTCTGCACTGGGGTTAACACACATGCAGGTACAGTAATTTGACTACGTTACTTATAGTAACACTTTAATGTCTGTATAAATAGATACAGGGCTTGAGGCTACATGCACCAAATAAATACATATATGCACTCAGAGAACTGCTTGGGGAAATACACCTCAGTGGTTAATAAAGTACTATTGCTTTCAATTTATCAAGTGTAAATTAACTTTATGTATATTCAGAGATTAAGTTTTTCTCATAGTGAATTAAAAGAGATTAGTGGTCTAATTGTATCTATTATAAGTGATGCAAGATCTCAGCAAGATGACACTATTATGATGCTATAAATAATTTACTTATGCAGGGAATTACACTTTACCATAATCAGTTTGATTTTAGTACTTCGATATTTTTTTCCCAAGTATTAAAAAGCAGTTGTTCTCTGCACATTTTCATTTATATTAAAAATGTGACATCCAGCGAAAGATTACCTTAATCTTTTTCCTTAGAAGAACAGCTGACAGTCTATCCAGCCCCTCTGGTGAGCATCTGATTCAGACTGTTAGGAACAGGACAGGAAGTTTGTGGGGAAAAAAAAATCCTCTCATTTTACATAAGTATCCCACGGTTATTTTTACTTTTAACACAATCTATTTTTAAATATGCTTCTTTTTTCTTCTGCTGTCCTCAGAAATTCCATGTGTCCTTTTAGGCACTAGTACTTTCCCTGTAAAGAAATTCTGTCTCTTGCCTTCACTCAGAACAAATTTTGTGTTTCTTGACTGCTGCCATAATATTTCAGAATTCTCTTCAAACTCCTTCTCTCTTGCTAAGAAACTCCATGTGTTATAATCTTTATTTACACTTTAAATGTAAATTTAAATCTTGAACCATATTTTGATTGCAAATGTAGTGCTGTTAGTGACTATATATGCCCACCAATGACAAGGAATTTCAGATTATGACATGTAATTCCACTCAAATTAATCAATTTCACTGTTTCACTGCCCAGCTTTCACTGGGCAAGAACCTTTCAAATAAAAGCCATGTTCTTGTCTGAAATATTTTTGTTGTCTCCTTGTTTTTCACAAGTGTTTTTAATTACTGTTTCATACTGTCCAAACTTTTCTATTTTACAGCAGTTGTCTATGACTACCTCAGATGTGAATGATTCATTTTTAACAGGTACAAAATTGCAGAATAATTAAGGCACAGAAGACTTTCTGTCAATAGCAAAGATATCTATGTGATCATCATTACTGGAAGAGTTCAAGTATGGAGAGCTTGCCTAGACTTTGATGGCAACTTAAAAAAGGTGGAAAAACAGAGTCTAGCCCACACAACTTCCTAAAATTCAGTATAAAACAACCGATTTTTCATCTTAATAATCGAATTTTTAGCAAAATTGTGTATAAAGCCAGCTTTTCCCAGCTATCCACAATTGTTTTCTGCAGAGAAGACAGGAATAAAGTTTCTGTCTGTTTTGTTGGTTTTTTTTTAAGAAGCCCTGCAGGTCAGCATAAATGAATACTTCTGCACCACAGGGCACAGAGTCCTTCCCACTAATCCAAAGGCTGGAGTGAACTCTTGTCATAAAGCAGGCATGGAATGTCAGCTCCCTTCTGTAATTTCCATCCAAGTCAACTCAACAGCAACTGCTTGAGCAACAGCACCAGTTTATAGAGACACAGTAAAGCCCTTCCTTTACCACAGATAAATGAGCTCTGCCTGACATGTTCTGCTGATGAAATGCAGGGCTATATATCTTCAGTGAAATGTCTATTGTTTTGCAGAGTTTATAGCAGGAAGTGAATCAGGAGACAGGGACATTTTAGGCAAAAGTCCTATTGTAAAGCCAACAGTAATGAAGTAGCTTTAGGAATAATACTGTTTCTTTTATAGTAAATAAGTTCCCCAAGCCATGTACAGAAGCTGTTCTCTGGGAATCTTATTAATTCCTTCCATGTCAAATAATTAATAGGGAGAAAGGTTAGTGCCCAGGAAGCAAGCCCCACTATTCAACTCGAACAATAAACTCCTTCTACACTGATGCCATTACAACAATTCCTGTAGCTGTTTAGAGCTTGTCCATTTAATTCTTCATACAATACTGTCCTTATGCCAGGGAGCACTGGAGCATATGAATAACAGAATTTTAGGACTGAGACACACATTTATATCAGCTCTGCCTGGTAAGTTATTATACTAGCCAAAGTCAGAACTTGCGAGAACTGTTATTTCTGATTTATTTTGCTCCCCTGAAAGCCAAACAGTTTCTTAGTGAGATACATTTGGAGGATGACTGGCCCAAGGCCACAGTTAGTTACTCAGAACTAAGAGCTTGTCTGCTCACAGTCATTCAGATTCAAGCCCTCTCAGTCAGAGCTGAAACACGCTTTAACCTTTTGGAGAATCAGACTCCAGCAAAAAGAGCTACCTTACCTCTGAATGACAGCATCCACATGAGGTTTATAATCTTTTATTACACATGTCAGCATCACTCCTGTAGTCAATTCCCCTTAACTCCTGCAGCAGACACCTGCCTCAAGTGGGGAACACATCTCCCTCATCACCTCAGTTCCAGCTCTTAGCAGAGCATGCCCCAAGCTCTCATCAGCCTGGGCACCACTTGGTACTATTAGTTCTATCCTATTACAGCAAGAGATTTAGTCAAATATGCAGAAGTGAAAAGGTGAAGATTTTATCTCTGAGGAAGCAAATAAAGTTTTCCTTTTCAGTTCCTCTTCCTCCTAACTTGATTTTCACCTTTACCTTTCAAGACCAGGCACAAACCAGCATCCCACAGCATAATATCCACATATCACCCTCTTCCTTCTCCCACAGGACTATTAGCTATAACTGCTTTTGTTTCCTTGGCACCCTCCAAGTCTGCAGAAAAGCTGCTTTAAGCACATTCATTCCAGCTAACACAGACTCTTTCCTTAAATCCCTTCAGAGAATTTTTCAACGAGTCTTAAAAACAGACATTACGTAGCAACAGAGCTTCCTAATTTTGAGTTTCTCAAGAACATTTCACTGACGTACACAAGGCTTCAAGTTCTGCATAGAAAAGGAAGAATTGCTGCTCGCTTAGATTTTTTTCCTGAGGTTTGTGTTGTGGTTTTAAGCCCAGCTGGAGATGAAACACCACCCAGCTGCTTGCTTAGCTCCCTCTGTTCCCCTTCCCACACAGGTGGAGTGTGGAGAAGAATTGAAGTAGGACTTGTATGTTGAGGTAAGAATAGTTTAATAATTGGAAGTAAAATAAAATGCAATAATAGTGGGTAGTAGTAGTAGTAGCAATAATAGTAGTAATAATAATAATAGTAACAGGAAAAAAAATCACAAGTGATGCACAATACAACTGCTCACCATGTGTAGACCCTCCTCTCCAATCCCAAATCATCCCTGTTGTGTAACTCCCCCAGTTAGAGACTGGCCATGACATTCCATGGTGTGAAATATCCTGGCTAGTTCAGGTCACCTGTCCCAGTTGTGCTCCTTCTCTCTTCCTTTTGTGCACTTCCTCACTGGCAGAGCATGAGACAAGACAAAAGTAGTCCTGGACTTAGAATAAACATAACTTAGTAAAAAACCAAAACATCAGTGAGTTATCAACACCATTCTTATTCCAAATCCAAAACACAGCACTGCAACAGGTACTGAGAAGAAATTAACTCTGTCCCAGTTGAAACCAGGACAATTTAATACTGACAATCAGAAAACCAATCTTAGTATATTAAAAGTCCATGTTATTTCAGTTTTGTTCCTTAAAATTTCCTTTACATACATAGGTTTTTCAGATGTTAGAAGTGAAAATGTAATTAAGCTTTCAAACTTCAACCTCTGCAAAAAGCCTGTCAAGAACAGGAAATGAGGAGAAAGCAGTCTGATGTATATAACCACTAGACTATTGTTTTTAAAAAGAAAATGGAATGAGATCAGGAAGAGAGGGTCACTGCATTTGCAGTGTCTTTGAATTCTTGCTCTTTAAAGAGAACACTGCATGACTAAATTAGTGTTTGGGTCAGCAAGATAAATTACTAGTAATACATTTGTTGGAGATACAACTAAAATGTGGTATCAACATTTGAAATCTTTATTCTAGTTCTGAGATTATTTACTTTGTAGTCAAAGATTCCTGTTAGGTTTTTATTAAAAAACCTTATTTATTTAATAAAAGACCTTATTTTTTTAGTAAAAACCCTGTTAGATTTTTATTTTCCTTTTTTTCCCTTAGTTAGTAATATTTCAATGCTTTTATTTTGAGGTAGTACTGATCATTCACTAGATATTTTACAAAGATATTTCATCCTCAAGTGTTTGAAATATGCTTTCCCAATACTACACTGGGCCAGAGAGAAGGATTTGCATGTTTAGAACTGATAGGTCTGCTACAAGAACATCTTCCATACAAAATAATTATTTACAAATACTTTATTTTACTTAATGTATCTGCTATACACTGGGACAGAAATCTTTGAAAGCAACATCAAGATTTCCAGTCCTGACTTCTGAAATATTGAATACTGAGGATGCAATCTTAAATGAGCTGACCCTTTCCAAGCCAGCAGAAACCCTCTTAACAATTAAATAAGAATATTCAGCATTAGTAATATTACAGATAGTGCCATTACTATTTAGTGGTGTTTATGTCTATCTCTGGAGGCTCTGCTTCAACTCACAGCCTACCTGTAGTAACACCACTGTAACCTACCTGTAATAACAACACAGAGTACCACCAACAAACTAGTTTGGAAAACCAAGATTATTTAAATGCTATTATCAGTATTGGGTCATTGTGAAATTCCACCTGAAAGCATCCCCTGGATTCAGTCTCCATAGCTTTCCACAGCAATTAAATCCTAAAAACCCAGACCTGCTTTTGTTGTCATTTTAAGCCCTCCCAGAAAGGAGTGCTACTGTTGCAATACAAGAATACCACAACACATCTCTGTCCCAGCCACTACAAAAATTAATCAAAAGCAGTGAGAGAAAGCTTCATTTTCCTTCTATCACAGTACCCTTGTTATGTTACCTGTCAGAAATACAATCATACTACAAAATACTATTTACTACAGGCCCACAGTCCCTAGGGCTGTTACTACTTCCCACTTTATCCCCAACAGGCAGTTGGGGGTAAAACCAGAAACATCTGCCCACTAAATATCATGTAATTAAAACAACACTACTGATGATTAACACATCTGACTACACCTCTACTTAAGAGAAGCTTGCTTGTCAAGGCTCAAATATACAAGCAAGACTTGCAGTTAGAAAGTAAGAAAAACCAAATCAACTCTCCACCACCATCACCACCACCAATTCACCCTCCATGAGAAAACCCAAACAGAAAACCCCAACATATGACACCTGGAATTTAGGTGAGCTTTACCATCCTGCAGTGATCATCTTGCCTTTGCCTTATTTATTTCAAGAGTCAACTAGAGTACGCTTTTGTAGAGGTCAGTGAGAAGATTCAAGTCTGATGGAGAGAGAATCAGTTATTTTAGGGGAATATACAAGATTAACGAAGATTATGCTTGGAATGACTACACATTTCATTCTTTACTGCCAGGATAAACCCCAGATTCTGTGTAAGGGTATTGGTCAGCCCAGCCCTCCTCTGCCCTCCCTCCCCAACACAAGCTGCTCTTGCCAGACTGTATTCAACTGTCCCAGAGACCATGGTTTGCTGCCCTCTTCTAGAAGGACCTGCCAAAGCAGGTGAAGTGGTGCAGTTGCAGGTGATCTGGTTTAGGTGTTCAAGAAACTAAAAACTTTTGGGAGAGTTAAGTTAAATGTTACCAAAAAAAAAAAAAAAAAAGGAAGTAAGGAAGGAGGGAGAAGGATAATAAAAACCAAAGCGTGTTACCCATTTACAAATAACCACCCAATATGTGGTGGAAGGTCAAGGTGGAAGCAACAGCCAATCACAGAGTCCATTAGTTTATTTATATGCTTTGCTGCTCAAAGACTGAAATAGCCATTTTTATCTTTTGCTCCTTAGTTTTGGTAGTTAAGTTTTGCATCTTAGTTTTGGTAGCTAATCATCACAACTGTTCTTATCACAGCGACCAGAAATAGCCTGCCATGTGCAACAATATTTTTGTTAAATACAATATACAGAAATATATAGATATTTGACTTATATAAACACATAAATACAAGGAGAGATTCTGGTGCAAATAAAGATTTATCATCAACTTCAAGCAATGAGATTTATCACAGTACCTGGTTGTTCTGTCTGTTTTCCACAGACATGCACTATCTCAAAATAAAAATTAATGGCTAGTGAAACAGTCCATCAATATACCATTGAAACACTCCCTCAGGCCATAAAACTTCCTAAAGACTTCCCATAAAACTTCTTTAAAGAGTTAGCAGCTCAGAACACTTAAAGGAAACAAAAACCCTCAACCCTCAGTATATAAAGACTTGCTTTTCAATTTGTTAATACTGGTTATAAATCAATAGCTGCATTAACTGGCAATAGCCTCATGCACATGTACTGCTAATTTTTTCTAGCTGCCCTTCCTTTACTCCAAGAATCTGAACCACCACTATGAAAATATTAATACTTACCACCATCACCCTTTTATAGAATCCACAGCTCATTTATTATAGGCAGGAAGGGATAGGCTGCTAGAGGAAATAAATACTATCCAGAACAGCAAGGAGTTTCTTTCAGAATACACATTTTGAGTTGCCATCTTTATAAATAAAGTTCTTGATCATTACTGAGAAATAGCTTATACAAATTATATAAACATAATTGTATATACACACACACTCTATATGTATTGTTGTAATAATTACCAGGTCAGTATATGTCTGGTACAGTTCCTGGGTTTTGAGTGTTTGTTTCACTTTTCAAAGGCTGTTTTGTCTCTGTTAGTATTTCCTACATACAATGTAGCAAAACATAGGAATCTGTTCCAAAACTTCAAGTTATTCTTGATGTCTTCCTACCAAGAGTGCAGCTGTTTTTTCTGCCATCACTTCCAGGTGGTCAGGACAGGCTTTCCTGAATCTCTTGCACGGCTTCCTTTGACCCCCGTGGACTGCCCAGGACGGCCCCGCAGGTCGCGATCGGTCCCATCGCTCTGCGCCATCTCTTCATCATATCTGGAGGGAAGAAAACCCCTTCAGTGCCTTGTCCTGCTACACAAACAGCAGTGGGTCCTGTACATTCCACTTCTACATTCTATTCTGCTTGCTAGCTACAACTGCAGTTTGATACAAGCTGTTCTACACACAGCTTCGTGCAGGCATAGCATGACACGCAGCTATGATTCTGTGAATCTATAATTTTACAATACAGATAATCTAAAATATCTTCAGCCTCCATTTGAAAGAAACAAGTCATCTGGCAGCTTTAGTTAAACTCCTGAGTTTGTGAAATTTTGTGCTTGTGAAACTCCCCATGTACTTCTGCAGGTCTGTGGTTAAGCAGAACATCAGACTGCTGCCAGTTCAAATAACTCCTGAGCTATTGCTTCAAAGGGAGGATTGTTAGCTGCAGTGTTAAAACTCCCCTATTGCATCACAGAGAGAGAAAGGAAAGAATGAGGTGAACTAAACATCCATGTGATCAAACAAAATGCATTTGGTGACTTCAGTATTTGGTAACACTTAACCACAGTGAGTGGTTCTGTAAATATCTAAATCCATTATAGCCTCAGAGAACCTCAGCATATACTGACATTTCAGCTGTGAAGCAAATTCCAAGCAGAATTTGCTTATAGATAGGTAATTGTAATTAACAAAAAATACTAAAAATATTTATAGAAAAATCATAATATATACTTAGTTATACTCTTCTGTAAGTATTCATAGCTACCATGTGTATAACATTCATTAAATCTTAAATCCTAATTCAGACCACTTATATTTAACTGCTTTTACTCGTTTAGGGAAAAAGTATTTGAGTATCAACTAGTGGATCAGCTATGTACATAAAGTGCATTACTGACAAACTGAGCAATTGCACCACTAGTGCTAGAAAACCTATCCACACATTTTCTCAAAAAAGACGAGAAACTTTGTCAGCAATATGGTATTCAAATTAGTGTTCTTCTTCATAAAACCAATCAATCCTAGACAAATCTTGCAGACATTCCAGTATAAAAATCTCAGTTTCTTTCATTTCTCTTTTTATAATACAGATCGAGGAATTTAAAAAATATCTGGCAATTTTATTATTTATTATTACATTCATGAATTACAGGACTCATATGCATTACTTCTACGAACTGAGAGAAAATTTGCATCAAATAACTTTTAAACCAGAACCAACTATTTTAACTGTTTAAGTACCACGTACATATTAGCCTCCATACAATTAAAGTTCTGCACATGTAGAAGACAAACATTCTCTTTGCTTCTCTCCCTCAGTTCTAGCTGCTGGAAGCTCAGAAGGTGCAAGCAGGGGCTTTTCAGACAACATTATCTCTGGACATGAGGCAAGGGAACTCTGCTTTAATGCACTCCCACCTCCAAGGCAGCTCCAAAGAAACAAAGTGGTACTTTGTGCCCATTTTTCACATCAGAATGAAGTTCACCAAGTCTTTCTGGTCTACATTACACATCAAAAAAGTGAGGTGACAGAAAAACTTTAGCCTTTATGTGAAACATTGATAAAACTTACAAGACTTCATAATTGCCCAGAACCTCTTTTGGTGGAGATTTATTCCATTTGCAGTCAGGAATTTCCCCGTTAGGCACAGCAATGTTAAGCGTGTCATTAATAAGATTATACTTCAAGATGCGATCATTGGCGGTGCTGGAAGTAAGAGAAGGGGAAGCATTAACCTACAAAAGGAGAAAAAAAAAAAAACCAGTCAGTATCAGTTTTTGGAGTGTTCTCCAAACAGCATGTGTGATGTCTGTGTATGCCATAGGGGAAATTGAGCCTTGGTGGCTCAAAGCACATCTTTCAGTTCCTCAGGCACTGGAAGGAATTCCCCACTGGGCATTTTTCTTTTTACTTAGACAGGAAAGTACCACTCTGTTAAGTGTCTGCAGTGTCAGCCTGAAGATTTCTGTTGAGATGAGATTCACCAGGGTGAATCAGACAAGGCAGAATTTTCATTTCATTTTCTGCTTACATGGTTACAAACCCCATACATATGAGTACTTAAAATTTGCCCAGTTTACATGAACCACTGCTAGACACAGAAACCTGTAGCTCTCTTTTGGGTAAACAACTTTTTCTCTAAGTTCTTATCTGAGTTCTCCTCTGTTACATTGTGAACTGAAGAGTGCTCTCTATTCAAAACACTACATTGTATCTGTTCTAATTAAACCTGATTCATTTAACAAATCTTTGTTCCACATTTATTTTGGAGAAATAGTATCAGAACAATAAACAGATAATTTTTTTTAATGAAGTTCACTTTGAATTAGATTGAGAAGGAAGAGGGATGGATAAAATTCATATTAACATACAGATCTAAAGTTAATACACCAAAGAGAAATTTATGTCAAAAATAAAAAAGCTTTCCAAACATCCTAATTATCCTTTGTTTGCCCCTTTTGTTTCCTCTCAACCTGTATTAAGGCATGACAGCATTTAAAAATTAATTTGATATTATGCTCCATCAAGTCAATGCCCATTTTCCAGGTACTCATCCAGTATTTAACAAGGCTGCTAACATTCAGACTGCCTCTCAAGTGCAGTTGTATGCATGCACTGGATTTAGAAACCAAAACAGAAAGCCACAAACAAATAGAAACACCAAAAAAAGAGGAAAGAAAAGCACATGCTAGGTCACCACATGACCTATCTCACTTTCCAATATTTTTCTTAATCCACTTACCCAATAAACAAAAAGTATAGTTTAAAAAGAGGAAAGACTACATTGAAATCTACTTTGTTTTATTCTGTGAAATGAGAAGGCAATTTTCTCCTGTGTTTTATAAAACTTTACCTCAATTAGCCAGGGTTTAAGCTTGTCATCAATGATAATGTCATATCCATAACACTCAAAGCAGTGTTTATCATTATTCATTACAGGCTGGGGAAAAAGAAAAGACAGTAATATGTATTAATTCCTACTCTTCAGTAAGTAACCCAATTACACACTTTCTTTGCTAGAAATCACATGTGACGACATTATGAATCTTTTATAACACTTTTCAGTGCTGTAACTCAAATATAGGCTTGCAAACTAGTAGGTTCAGCATTGCCTCTTTTTTTGAGGCTGTATGTAAATACTTCAGTACTAATGATTGCATTGATGCAAAGTATTAAATTATGTTAATTTCCCATTATGTTTCCATAGTGAAAGTGTTTTCATACTTTGCAAAAGTAATAACTATATTTAAAGCCTGCATGCATCAGGAGAAAACACAAAGTTTGAAAATTTACAGCGTCATATAACTGTAAATTCTTTAAACTTTAGAAAAGCCATTAAAATACATTTATTTTATTCTGCTGTTGTAACTATGCCAAAATTTTAGGTCAAACAACTACAAAATACATTTTAAAATTATAATTACTCAACGTAACTATAACCCCAAAGTCAAGGGAGACCAAGAATCAAGTTGTGCTTAGATGCACATCCTCTAGAGAACCACGAGCTTTCCAGCATCTGCTAAACATTTGCAGTATGCATGGTATAATACTTTCTTCTATGTAAATCTCATTAGATCTTTTAGAGAAAACTTTGTGAAGGTTTCTGAGATGTTTCCCTATGACTAATAACGAAGCTTTTCATTTCTTCAGGGACCAAAAGCAGGAAGGAGGAACAAGAATCTAATTACATGTGCCATTGTCAGAAGGACAGAGGAACAACAAATTTCATGCTCCATCATTCTCACCTCTTTTCCTCTTCTGAGGTTCTGCTAACATTTGATTATATACCTTTTCTTCTCCCAAGTACCTTCAGATATGATTGCACAGCAGAAGCCAGGGTAAACCATGCTTCCCCAGCTCCCACTGATCCTAGCTGCACGACCTTCTCCCTGTTTCTTGTGCTGATTCTGGTGTTCACCTGCTCCTTCCATGACTCAGCTTATTCCCCTGGCAGAACACTAAGCCATCAATAAAGCAAGGTAGTAATTGTCAGTGCACAAGTGAGCTGATTCAGCTCTAAATGGTGCCAGGACAAACCCAAGAGAGATGACAAGACAATGTACTTGGGAAGAGGAGAGTCCTTGGCAAGAGTTAGCTCCTCAGTTACCCCCACTGTCACCCAGAGTGATACCTGCCCTGTAATGTGATCATAGAATATTACCTACACACTAGCAAGTCACTCAAGCAGAGAACTGGCTGCTGCTGCTTTTTTTAAAATAAATTCATGTTAGCACGGTGGCTTGTGTATAAAAGTGGTGAAAGTATGTTATGCAACTCTGATGAATTAATAGCCTTAGGTTTCCTTTGATAAATTGTCCTCCAGAGATTTATTTTTTCTTTGACACATTTGTTATTGCTGGAATGACATCATACATTCTGTCAGAACTTAATACTATTCACAAGGGCAGTATCAAGTCATATTAAATAGCTCACAAATCCCTCAAGGAAAGAGGGAATTCATTCCTTCAAATATCCACAGACAGCTCAGCCCACTCACCCAACCAAGATTAGTTCCTTCATCTCAAGAGATAACAAGAAATCAAGAGATAAGAGAGCTGCAGAAATCAGCATCAACACCATCACTCAAGGAGCTGAAAATGGATGTAAGGGTTTGAATGGCAAGCTCAGATCCATGGTTATGGGAAGCCTGCAGCTGGAATGCTATTGCTGGCAGCACTCACCGCAACAGCCTTCAGAGACTGCACAATTATCCAGTGGATTTCATCAAATAATTTGTTGGTGACTTCCTTCCCGCGGGTGCTCTCCAGATACAGGCGTAAGTTACTCACTGTCCACTTGCCTCCATGGATATGGTTGTAATCATCCTGAAGAGTTAAAGAGTTCACTCAGTCAAAGATTTTGAACTTGTTCAGCAGGTTTTTTTCATCCCAACAAAAAGTCCCCTTATACTTACAAGTACTGCTCTGAAAACAAACCTGCCTAATTGCTCTTGCAGGTTTATAAAGGCCTCAGCTTTGAACTGCCTTCTACATAAACAACTGCTTTTATTATAGCTCTAATATGCTTGTATCACACATTGCAAATCAAGTAATAAATCCTTCTTGGAGAAAAAAACAATGGGTACTTTGACAGTTTTACAGTAAAGAATGACTTATGATTTGGAAACAAAGTTTTAAAATGTGAAAGGAAAGAACTGAATGCCTTGCTCCTCTGAGGATAAGGAAAAAACATTTAATGAGCAACAGCAACATTTCACTGTAGGTAGCTGCTGCAAAATGCAGCCCTTGAAAGTGTTTGTCTGTGTTTATTTATTTAAAGTACAACTTGTCTGTTCCCTGCTATCTTCTTAATGGTGCTACTGATAACAGTTACATTCAAGAACATAGTGAAATGACACCTGAATTGTTTTTAAAAGTTAAATTTTTCAAGTAATTCAGTACAAAACCCCACTAAGTGTTACTGAAACTGAACTGGGGAAATAGGAAATCCCCTTATGTTGTCTTTCCAGAGGCTATCAAGGCTCTATATTATTTCTCTTTAAATGGAAAGACAAGAGCAAAGCGAGGGTTGCTCATACTGATGGAAAGGCACATGTTCAGCCCTCAACGAACTCTCAGGACAAATGCTTTGTCCCTTAATAAAGTGTTCTCCTCAGAGCATTTCTGAGAATTAATGATTGTATGCCTGCTAAATTACAAAACACAGAATGCAGAGCAGAAAAAGGTTCTCAGAAGAACAAATTCTGTTGTCCTCTAGGACAAGGTCAGAGAAGCACCTATCTTATTATTAGGCTTTCTCCTACAGCTCCCCCATTAGTAAATTTCGAAAACTGGACGGGACAAAAAAAGACCTGAAATATGGTTCTCAGGATTTGCCTCATGGAAAAAATGTCTTGAGACCAGATTCCAGCAAGGGAACAGAGATCAAAGTTTCAGCCCTCTTTGCCCTTCAGAACAAGTACTCAAATCAAAATAGATTGCACCTGGGTAGAGCTTTACACAGTCACAGTTATTTAATTAAAGACATTAAAACAAAGTGAAAATAATTATGTATAAGAATTATTGTTGTTCTGTTTGTATTACATGTGCATTTTCCAGCACCTCATTGCAATTTTTACCAATTACTGGCAGCTCAAATTAGGTACAGTTTTAGAAGACTAAGACTGTATAGTCTAAATGCCTCCAAAGTTACAGGCACATTTAAAACAGAACAAATAGGATGGGTAGCACAGCTTTACATTAAACTTCTCCTCTGCCTTTCTGCAAGACTGAACAGATATCAGTGGTTTACAATTTATAAAATGCTTTTCAAATATTCTAGTAATAATTCCACATTCTTAGGCTGCTACTTCTATATCCATTTCTGTTGTCCTTTATTCTAAGTGACCTCACCACCACAGTCACTTCTTTCATTTGGGGAAAATCTTGAAGGCCATTCTTTAACTGGTAGAGAAGATGGAAAGGTACATAATAACAAGGCAGGCAATGTACCATGTGCCTTACATCTTCACTGCTATGGCAACAGCACCAGCATTTTTTTCTCTGAGTTGTATGGGACCTGCTTTCACCATAGGTAATTCTCAGTGTGCCCTGTCAAACCCAAACATGTTTGAAGCACTTCACAAATCAGCACCTGAGCAATAAAATGTCTATAGTACTGAAAAATGGCATATTTGACCACTTACCTTGGTTTAGAACTACCAACATTATCATTCACATTGCTGTTTACAGCAATACCCAGACAAAAGCAGTTTGGGCACATCTTATGGAACAATAGCAGAGAAGGCACATTAAGCAAGGTTTCAATTTAAGATACATTGCATACATCTTGTGTATGAGTGCACATGTATACCTACATTAATATAATCAGGAGCATGTGTGTGTGTCCATACATATTATTTTCCATACCATTCAAATAAAGTTTCTGGCATTAGGAAGTGCAACAATAGAGTTTTAATGACTGTACCAGAGGCATGGTTTGTAAATCACAGACATCCGCTAAAAACACCGAAGGGACAATCATTGTTAAGTCATTCCCTGAAGGAACAAGGCTTGGGAAGTGACATTTGATGCCCATCTATGTCACCCCTGCCTCACTAACTTTCCCTCCTCACTGCTGAATTTCAGCCTACTTTGCCATAAGGAAGGGCTGTGAAAGCTCTCATGTTTCCACATGAATATCAATGGCAAATTACGGGACAGAACTGTCCTGCAGGCAGAGCTCCAGCTTTGTCCATGCAAGAGGAAGCCACCAGGTGGCCAGGCAGCACTTATTTATCTCAAGGTTGCAACTGCACATTCCCTTTGTTTCCCACAGAAGGAAGGCAGGGGGCAGGAGGTTGGGGAAACATTGGAAGAAGCTGCAAAGTCCTGTGATGAATAAGTGCTGTAAAGAAGAAATTGAATTAACTGCCAGAGAGAGAGAGGGAATAGGGAATGAGGAAGGAGATATTAAGCCACTATTATAAAGTACATATCCACATGATCCAAGATCACTAATTTCATTATTCAATGCCAAAGTGAGCATATTGACTTTTAAATGAAAGGACACCCCTGCTCTCAACTACTATGAGTCAATACTGAAAATATCACACTCTATTACAGAGCTGAAACTCATTATCCTGACTTTTATTTTGTGGTTTTCTAAAATTTCTAAATTCTAAAATATATTTATTTGTGAGTGCAAGGTGAAGTATTTTAATTGCAAGATGATGAAGAGTATTACAAAACCTTTTGATTCTAAGATTTTGGGACAATTTAAGAAAATCAGTCTTGCTACAAAAGAACATCTAAGAACTCAGCACACTCACCCCATGTTTCTGAATGGCAACGTTTGTAAGATGTACAAACATGTTATCCAGTTCACTTGTACTTGGTGTGTATTTCACTGTGCAAAACCGGCAAAATCCAAGCTTGTACCTTAAATGCAGAAAGTCATTAAAATGTGTTAAATCCCTGTAAGAAGCAAGGAAGTGAGTATCCTAGGATACCATTTACAGGTCATGCTTCTTTGTGCAACATGCACAACATTATTTTGACTACACTGGACATTATCTCTAAACAAAATACAAAGACATGCATCCTTACATGTAACATCTCAGTGGACGGTAGGTAGACACCAAAACATAGAGACGAAGATCAAATTTCTTTCCACCAATTAGTAAAGGATTGTTGATGTAGAGGGAAATCACATAGGCTTCTTTGGAAGACTGAGACACAAACCTGAAAAACACAAACTATGTCTCACAATATGATATTTGCAACAATAAAATCGCTGAAGTCTTTTACTTCTGTAAATTTTGAGCTGACTGAAATCTTGCCTCTTTTGCCAAGACAATGTATAAAGTTGTGGTGGTTAATAATACACACTTGGCATCACGACTTATATACCAAAAAAAAAAAGCTGAAAATACTGTACAGATGACCAAAATCAATTACTCATTTCACTCCCACAGTAGCTGACCATGCCATTCAGAATGCAGCTCCACAATCCAGCCCTTTCCCTTGAAGAGAATTTAGAGCTTGGCAAGGTCCAGACAAGCAAAAAGAATGTAGTGCACTACCTCCATTATTCAAGTCTTGTACTACTGGAATATTTGCATTTCTGCTTGGTGTGCAATTGCAAACCACTGTGAAAAGTTAATATAACTTTCAGATTTTGACATTCTTCAGATTCCAAATCAAACAGGGGGAAAAATACTCAAATGATATTCAGCCAGTCACTTCATCACAGGAAAAAACATTAGTTGTGTGATTAAAACTTCTAGT
>VZTT01064296.1:1914-18955 GCA_013400855.1 Buphagus erythrorhynchus | reverse complement strand
GCGACGCGGCGGGGACTCCGGGCCCAGGTGAGCGGCGGGGTCCCGGGGGGAGCGGGGGGAACCCGGCCGGGCTCTCCGGGCAGACCCAGGCTGCGCTCCCGGCGCGCTGCGGAGTGCCGAGGGCTGCTGGCGGTGCCGGGACCCGCCGCCTCACCTGCGCGCCCGGTCCCGCGGCGTGTCCCGGGGCGTTTCACGGGCAGCACCTCCGCCGGGGCTGGCGCCGAAGCATTTTCGGCTTCGGGAGGTGGGATCGATGTCCTGTAACAACGCGGCGGGCGGGAGTGAACGCCGTGCCCGCGGACGGGGAGCGTCCGGCGCCGGCTGCTCGGCCCCGGCAGGGACCTGCGCCCCTCCGAAGGATGCTGCGAGCACCCGGGCGCTTTGTACACAACTACGGTGTTCTAAGCAAACGAGGAGCGGAGTGCGTGTACTTTCACTCTTCGCAAAGCAGGAAATAAGCCCTCAAAAAAAGTCCGAGATATGTAGCAAAATATGCCAGAGTTAAACATATTTAAAAAGTCCCTGAATAAGTCGTTTACTGTATCTATGTACGTTTAAAACGATGCTGTTGATAACAGGAATGATCTGCAACAGCAGAGATGGATACAGAAATCTGTACGGCAGCGTATACTCAGTAATGTTTAAGTCATTTCACAAGGAGTGATTTCATCAGCGTGGTGAGTTCAGTGATTAAACAGATTTCGAGGTGTTTAAGTGGAAAGCATTAGCCTGAGATTGCTTCTCGAGGCCATAGCAGAAAGACAGACACGTGTATAACAGGAAGACAGAGAAGACTCCATTGTCATTTTCTGTCGCAGGTACATGGATGAAGTTATTTTGAATTAAAGTGTTGTGGACACATTAATTTTTTTTTTCATTTAATGCATGTCAGCTGAATGAGAGTTAGCACTGAGCATAATGAAGAAGAAAATCAGAGTTTATGCAAGGTGTTTGATATCTTCTGATGTAAAAGTGTCACCTCTGTAGAGACACAAGTCTTTCTGAAAGAAATTTAACAAAATTGCTTACTTCTCCTGTTTAGTAGGTGTCTGTGGTAGTACTTTTTAATGATTTCCATATCAATAGGCCGTTGATCATAAGACCATTTAGATCAGACTAAAAAAAAATTGAATGCACTCAGCTTCTGCAGGGTAACAGCCTGCTGGGCAAAGCAAGAGCTGGTGGGAGTAGACTAGGAACTGTGAGCTTGACCCAATACAGGAAATCTAAGTAAAACTGCAAACAGCGTGGCATTTTCATTCTCTATACTGATGTTCAGAACAAGCATCAATACTGGGGTAAAATTGAGTTCTTTGACTCACAGTCACACTGTTCTTGCGTATCAACAGTTTCTCTCACCTTCCCAATGTGGCAGCAGTAACTGGGATTCCAAAGGCAGATGTAGAAGATGCTACCAAAGGTCATAGAAGATGATGAGTTTTCTGACCACAAGTCCAATAAAGTGTCCCTAAATGGGACAGGCTGGAGGTGCAAGTGACAGTGTGGCTGCTGTGCTGTGCAGTGCTAAGGGGACCAGGTGAGGGAAAACGCAGCCCATAGCTCTCCCATGTGTGCTAGCTTTTAAATATTAGGAATTACCAGGTTTAAATTAAAAATGTTATTTGGTCCATTGAAGCTCAGCATCTGCCTCAGTGTTTTTATAGGTTATGACCTTGGTGACCAGCATCCTTGAATTCTGCATTTAATATCAAGGCATGAATCCCATAATCTCCCTGCTGAGGATGCCAGCAGGTTCACTGCAGGTACTTTACCCTCCAAGTGGATGGGGTGGTTGAACGACGTCTCTTAAGTACATCAGATTTTAATTTTTAATTTGATTGAACACATCTCAAGAATTCAGATTTTACTATGCAACTTTATTAACAATTGTGAGCTTTGCATAAACTTTTTGAACACCAATAACAACTTTTACAATCTGCATCATTTATTTTAGAAGCTTTCAAAAACACAAAAATCTAAGACACAGAATTTTGGAATAAATGTGAACAAAGAAACATTTTTCCATTCACAGATTATTGAACCATATATATTGTCATACTTACCTCCAACAACTTGGCCGTGCAATTCAATAATCAATTTAAAGCAAGTTCTTATTTATTATATAAGAATCTTGACCTTTTGGTGAGACAGAGAAGTACAAAGGGCAAAAGATATTTTGAAAAGGAAATGTAAATGTTAGAGCAGAATCTGACTCAATCTAAACCTTGTTATAAACAATTAAAGCAAAGGCAATATCCCTGAGACAGGTGGTGCTGTCACAAAACCCCCCCCGCCCCAGAACAGAGCCTGGCAGAATGTGTGTGTGGTTTTGGGTTTTCTTAATAGAAATAGTTTCACTGTGCTATCAATATATTCTTCTCTTCAATGTTCTTAGTTCTTCCCATGACACCTCTTGGGAGTTGAATTGGTTCCTTTTGATAAAAGCAGACACCCCTTGTTTCTTTTTCAGTTTAGAAGCCATTGAAGTAGGTTTGTGAGCACTGAAGGAATCAGTACACTCTTTAAGGAAAATTATACTTTTTAGGCTTATCAAATGATGGCTTTTTAATGCAGACATAACTGTGCCATCTGCTTTTTAAGGTGGAAAGCTCTTGTTCTCTACAGTCAGTTTTCTGTCACAGTAAGGACTAGTGCGCTCTGAGTGCTCTAACAGACAACATGGAAGTGCTGATGAGACATAAAAAACTTGAGATTCTTCAAGTCTTGACTCAATCAGAGCCCCTTAAATATTTTCAGTAGAGACTGAAATATAAAATATCTGTATGTGCTCTTTGCTGTAAAAGATTTCCTCCATTTAAAGTCTGCTGTATGCATTTCTTTTGCTACCAAGGTTACAGAACTTGCTTAAGGAGCACATTTTTTATGTTTAAATACAATCAAATGCTTAATTCCTATTATGTTCTGAGGTAAGAAAACCTCTGTTACATTCCCAGTGGAGTTATGTTATCATACTAACTTACTGAGCATAAAAACAGAAATGAAGTAAAATGTAAGAAGTACAGCATGTATTTTTTAGATTTACAAAGTGTCCCTTAATAGCTGTTTGAGGCAATATTAAGAAGTGTTTTGTGTAAACAGTCTCCAAGGTCATTGATGTTAAGCTGACTGAGAGCATGGTAGGAGACAAAGAATTAATTTGTCTTTGCTCCTTGACCTGATACTGCATTAAGAGTTCGTCTAGCACCCAGGGTTAACTAACCTGCACAAAATGAGTAACGGTGACTTAACCTCTCATCTTTCAAAGAGAAACTCAGGTTGCTGATGGTTACCCTGCAGCATTTTGCCATGAGCTGTGCTGGTTCCAAAGGCAGGTGTCCCTGGGAGGGAAGGGGCAGGGATCTCCTGGTGCCCACGGGCTGTGTGCTGCCCATGGCTCACAGCATCTGACCTGCAAGGGAAGAGGACCAGAAGGCAACTGCTGCTCATTGACAAAGGTCATAGGAGAGCCTAAAGAAAACCAAACAAAAAATGCCTGAGATTTTAAACTGTATATTCCTGCGTGCCAAATATTCCTGTTTCTCTGAAACCTTAACTAGCTCTTATTCTTCGGTCACTATGTCAAAGACTTGTCCTTGTAAAATAGCACAGAGATTTGTGCTTGCAGCAGTGAGGATGATGTCATGTTTTGAAAGAGGTGGCCATGGATTGAAGACATATATGCAAACAACCAAGCCTCTATTTGTTTTTCATTTAAATTTAGTTTGCATGGGCAGCTGGTAGAATCTGAAGCAGTTTGAGATAGGCTTTGATATCATGGGGGTAAAGGACGAGGGTCCTGTTTGTCAATCCATATTTCTGTAGGCAGGTGCTGGGAATTTTGAGCCTGAACACTGGAATTAGATGATCAGTAGTGGTTTCTTTTTTCATAATCAGTTTTAAAACATAGTAAAGAATATATTTTTATTAATTACAGCTTTACTGTGTGCCATTTGCATAAAATAAATAAGATTATATGTGTAAGACATAAAGTGCACATAAACTGCATTGATAAGTTGTAAAATACATAAGGATGATATATAAGCTTTAATTAATGCATTCAGTGCATCATACTAAAGAATCATTGTGCCTGTCTTAAAATCTATTAACACAGCAAATCTAATTGAACTGACTAGAAGTAGATTTCAGATCCTTTTTGTTTTCCCCAACTTGTCTGCTGGCTTGCCTGGTTTAGCAATGTTCCTTTTCCAAGAAGATTTTCTGTTCTCTTTTGCTAGATTAAAAAACATCCTCACAAATAAAACCAACCTGATTATGCAAAGTAAAGACATTGTCAACATAGTCTTTCTACTGAAGATGCTTCATTATTCAATCAGTCTTGTGTTCATAAATTGCCATAATTTCCATCGTATAATTAGGTATTTGGAGAGCTGTTTTTTAAAATTTGGATCTAGGCCTCTTTTCATCAGAACATTAAGTATGTATTTGACTTGAAATACATTATTTATTCTGCTGAAGGCATTTTACCATTGAAACTAAGCTTTAAGCATGCTCAGTCAAAGCTTTACAGGGAAGCTTGAGCTTTTTTGATCTGGTTGGTTGTTTGGAAATGCTCTCTGTTGCTGGCTTGGGGTCATGCCAATGCCTCCTCAGAGGTGTTGTGAGATGGTCACTTACTCTTTGAATCCAAGCAATTACTCACAAACATGTACAGCCTCTTTGGTTTCTGTAAACCAAAATGAGTTTGCCTTTTCTTCCTGTATAAAAGAGAGAAAGAAGGGAAGGGTGAGATGGATGGTAGAAGATTACACATCCTGCTGTGGAGTGTGATACATGCTCCTCTTGATCAGCTCTGCACAGAACCAAACCTGAGGAACAGAACAGGTCCATATTAAAGTAGCTTTTGTGTGCATTTCTATATTACACCTATACACCCAGATTTTTAAAATTATGACAGAAATCAGTAAATGGCCTCAAGACAGGTAATTCTCAGGAAGATAATTGCTAAGCTTTGCTCTGAAACTAAATTAGACCCGTCCTGTACACCTTCATGTCAGTGACCCTCCCAGACTACCTTTGCCTCAGTACTACCCATCCTGTAAAATACATTTGAACACCCCTCCTTGCTGGATGGGTCTTGCATTGAGACAGCTTGGTGGGCAAAGCCAACACACGAGGCTGCAGCTGAGCTGTGGAGAGCATGACCCAACAACTCTTTTTTAGCCTGTGGGAGGAAGGTATTATCATGGTAACAGGTGTGAGATAGCATATGCTGCACTTTGGGCTTTTGTTGTGGTATTGTATGGTTTGTTTACATGTCTGAGTTCTGTACTGTGTTGACTTATTATAGGTCTTTTTCAGGACACAGTTTTCATCTCACACAGATATAGACATTTCCGTTGTGTGGCCCTGTGAATGTGAAACTAGCTTCAAGTCTAGAAATGAAGAAGAAGAAAAAAAGAGAAAAAGAAAATATCTTTTTTTGGTATTTTTTCCCCTCACTATGTCGTTGTGAAAGCTGAAAATAGTAATACATGTGCAGGAGACAGCTGACCTTTTATGCTTGGTCTTACTACATTTTATCCACTATAGCACTTGTTTTACTAGATAACTTTTAACAACTTTCTGAACTGTGAAGAAACACAATTAATACATTTGCATTGGTACCCACAGGCTACAGGAGTACACCACTACATCCCTAGATGTTTACTTTGTACGTGTGAGCCAAACAGTTGGGTTGTTAAACCTCCAAAAGTCCAGCACTGCGTGCTTTGACTGTTTCTCTATGCAGCCTACTGAGATTAACTGCATCCAGAGAACTGACACTTTAAATGTCCAAGGGAGTACTTCAGCATCCCTGGGATCCTCCAAACCCTGCTCTGCCATTCCCAGTTTCTCATTCATGGATCTACAGGACGCCTTGGAGCTCCTGCCCAAGCTCTGGTGGAGTTCTCAAACCAAGAGCTGCCCTGGGTCACCCAGTCCGTACTGCAGTAGTGTCACATTGGACCTTGCACCAAAAAGGGACAGTGATGCACTTGTGGGAACGTGATCAGCCCTTGGCCACCACTATACCCAGTAACCCACTGGTCTAGATGTTGCCCTGGGAAGTGGAAGATCTGTTCAAGTATCTGCTCCAGTGAATATGGATTGATTTAATGTGATACAGCTTCACTCCAGTGTGTGTATGAAGTCTTGGCACCTGATTCAGAGCGACAAAGTCCTTGGTGTGACTAGGTATCTGGAAATCAGGTATGGTGCTGGAACGCACAAAGTTCCTCTATGGACATCACCCTTTTTTTCCTGATTTTTTTTCGGATGGAAGAGGGAAACACACATCAAGGAAACACTTAAAACGGGACAGGGCATCTTTCAAAGCAAACATGGCACCTAAAACTACTGTCTCTTTTTAAAAAAAAATATTATCTGAATTAAAAGAGCCTTTTCACTCACCTGTAACATACAGTCAGATAGGTGCTCCCTTGGAAGGAAGGCTGTGATATTTCCCCTTAGAAGAAGGGTTGGGTCACACAACTCCCCTCAAAGCCGGTGCAATAAAACTCAGAAGACCTGATCCCAGCTTCTCTTTGTCGCTGCTAAACTACACAGCTTTCCAGGACTCTGGATATATTTAAAATCCTAGATTCTAAACATCTTTGTAAGTAAAGAAAAAATGCTAAAAATAGAAGAAAAAATCCAGAAGATGAAACTACAAACTGTATAAAACACATAATATCTGCCAGCTGACACTAGTCTGTAACAGGCTTTTTTCCAGCCACATTAAACACCACTAAGAGGATCCTACACTTCTGTAAACCAAGTATATTTTCATTTATTAATATCATATTTTTGTGAGTTTGCTTATGCAGTAATGTATACACATTAGTTATGAATAATTTTGCTTTGCAGAAAATATAAACTTCATCTAAATATTGAAAGAATATCACAAAGGCCTCAGTGTCACCCCAAGTGTAAAATTTAAAGTTTTTACAAGACTGCAGCAATGTAGCAAAGTAAATTCATACCAAGCAGCATTATTACATTCCCTTTTGCTTGGTTTAGTTTAATTTCTGAGAATGTTTTGAGTTTTATTCATTTGACCTGCTGAGAGTGTGTTTCAAATGATAAAGAAATCCAGCCAGCAGAACTCCCCTTTGTTGCTCTCCAGGATCACTGCATCAACAAAAGGGATCAGTTTTTTAATGATGGAGCCAGGAAGCAAAGAAACAGTAAAAACACTGGCCAAAACCAATGCCACATAAAACCAGAGCACCTCCAGAAGGTTGCTATTACATTCCTCATCAGGCAAAGCAGCAAATGTCCAAGGACATGTGTAGTTTGGAATAATCCCCATCCACAGCTCTGATGTTGTTTCCCTTGATAAACCAAATTAAACAATCCTAATGACTACAAAAACATCAGCTCTGCTCTCCAAACACTGCTCTCTGTGTTACACAAATGCTTGCAATATTAGACACAAGCCACATGTGCTGAAACCTGTTAAATATTACCATTGATTTTGTGGTACTGGTTGTGAATCACTTTCCCATTGTACAAGCAGGCAGCTCCACTGATTTTACTGGTTCCTACTGTCTGCTCCTCCGTGTCAAAAGATACTAATGGGTTTTAATCTTTCTTATATTCTATTTCTATGGTGAGTTGCTTGTAATTTCCATGGTGGTAGCCTCCAGCTGAAGAATATGTGTGAACTTGGACCTGAATTTGACTTAGGAAAACCTGTTCTAGTTTGTTTTAGGTACTTTGCTGCCTGGGGATCTCCATGGGTTAGAGGGATTTAATGCCAGGCAGGTTGTTGCAAACAGTGTAGGAAAGCATCTCGTACTAAGTGAAACTACTGAGAAACTATATTTGTCTACACTAGTTATATTTATCGAGATTTTCCAATTTCTGGGTTGTTTTGAGCCAGTATAAAGTAGCAGCCATCTAAATGCTGCAGGTTTGGATTGCTGGACATCTGCTGGGTCACTGAAACTTTCCTATGACGACTCTTAAAATAGTTATCTTAGAAACACTCGTGTTCTGACTGGAGAAGTAAAAAGAGTAACTTTAAGAGCACTTTAAACAATTTCCATCTGAACTGAAAAGACCTTGCATCATGAAGCCCTGAGGTTGTCTTTCATGACTTGTTGCAGAGTAAGATGTCTCATATCACGAGAGCCCCCAGGCACTTTGTCCTCTCCAGCTACCCCAATGGAGCACCAGAAGAGGAAACCTACAGTAACCTCCAAACAATTCCAGACACCACAGAGCAAATGGAGTTTGATATCAGGTATCACACTACATTAATACTCCTTCTGTCCTCCCCAAGTACAAAGTGCCAGACTTTCCAGAAAACCGCTAAGCCAAGTAATCATAGTGCATAGTACTGGAAATGGAATAGATGCAAGTGTAGATAACCTGTAGTGCTTAACACTGACTGTGCAAGATTATGCTGCATTAAATGTCTGTAAGTTTTTATCTTGCACAGGGGCACAGATATGGCTTGTTATTAGAGACCCACCTGTTACAGTAAGCAGCTGAAGAAGCCATTTTTACATAATTCTCCAGGCGCCACTTACAACAAACTAGTAGTGCTGCCTTGGGTTTTTCTTAATCCCATACATACATTTTTTCCAGTACAAGAGTCAGGGGTTGCCTTTCTCCCCCATCTGTGAAAATTCCTTTCTGTGGTTTTTCTGGCTTTTTTTGTTGGTGGACTGACCAAACCAAGTCCAAGGGGTTTTTTTCAGCAGACCCTAGAATTAAGCTCTTAAGCCTACTTACTATTCAGCAGATCTCATAAATACATGTCAGTAGAAGTGCAAATTAAAATAAAAATGTATATTCATAGTATTTGTCTACCAGAACAAAGATGTGTGTCTGAGAGAAGCTAAATCTGATTGGAAATTTTCATCAGGAAAGCATAACCAGTTTTTAGCATCAACATGTGCCACAGATGTTGTTCCAGTTTCTGTATATCCCAGGACCTCCCTAAAAGCCTTAAGGTTTTGGTCAGTTTGTACCTGGGCACCACCCAGTAGCTGGAGACCCACACTGCACAGTGGAACTCATTGGAGTAAATCTGTTGGATGACAAAGCCAACATTTTTGTAAGATGAAATATTTTGAAAGGTTTGAAGTGAAGGCAGTTTCAGTATTTTGACTTAAAGGGGGAAGGGAGTGAGACAATCAAAAACCCCAAACCAGAATCCCATTGTCTTGTATAAAGAAATGAAACACTAAAAAATAAACATGATTTTTCAAAAGTGCCAAATATGCAGCTTCTTATGAAAACATCAAAACATTTCATATGTACGGGCATAAAATACTTAATCAATAAACCCATAAATAATGGGAAACAAACCTCCTGTAGCATTTCACTTTCACATGCCTGGTTTAGCCCAACTGTTGGGGGAGTAACAGTACCTGACCTTTGCAGAGTGCTTTTAAAGAATTGCTGTTGCAGGGTTCTCCTCTAACGTGCACATCCCGACTGCCTTGCAGCTCAGCTACTCAGGTTGGCCATCAGCTGGCCCTGATCGGGGATGAATTTAACAGGAGGTACCACAGGACATTAGAAGAAACACTGCTTCACCTGGCACAAGTGTAAGTTACCTTACTGGCAAATCCTTTTAAAAATCATGTTAGACAAACAAGAATGTTTCTGTATACAAAACAAAAAAAAATTATTGCTACTACTGCTGCCTCATACAGAACATAGAAAAGCAAAGCAGCTTGTTTTACAAGGAAAAGCTTTGTAATAATGTAAAGTGTAAATTGTTTCCACAGACTACAGCCATTTTAAGTCAAAAGATTTAAATAGTATCTTGCTATTTCAAATTCCTCAGAGGCACAGTAATTTTAGACACAATTTTAAGCACAACTTAAAGTGATGAGAGACCTGCAGCCCAGAGTGGGATTAACATGTTACTGCATGTGCAGTAATTTACCTATGCACATACAAGAAAACATGGCTGGACTAGTTTGAACTGCCTTTTATCTGCTGTGAGCTGAAGGGTTGTCCTGCATAGTTATTAACTGACATGCAGCAGTGTCCTAACATGAGATACTCAGCTATGTCTGAAGCCCCAGGTACTCTACCTTATTTTCTCCTTGCTTCTGGGAGAGAATGGTCACTCATTGCAGACCTACCAGAATGCAGTTCAATTACAGCTGTGTAACATAATGTATAAATATATCTATATATAACATATATATACACCTTCTACCTCAGCAAAGCTGGATTCACACTTGAGAGAGAGCCTGTGGCATTGCTGTGTCAGTCTTGTATTGCTGTCCTGATTCATCAGACATAAACATCTCTCCCTGGGTTATGCTCTTCTAAGTTTGAAACTACCACAAAAACTGTCACTGGATCACTTAATTCTGAAACTAAATTATCTTTAGATTTCAAGAGTCTTCTTCTTAAATATTTAGAGAAATATACATGTACACATACACTTTTAGGAAGGGATATACTAAAGGTTTTTGTTAGGGTTTTGTTTCTTTTGGTTTTTGTTTCCTAAATGTTGCTATTTTATTTGCCACTTTTTAGAATAAGTTTTCTATCCTCATGCTTTCTTTGTTTTGTTTAAATCATCAGGGTTGCTTTCAGTGTTTTCCAGACATGGAATGTTATAAAAAGTGTTACAAGAAGCTTTGGAGGTGTTGTGAGCAGTAACTGGACAAAGCGGATCACTGGCTATGGAGGCTGGGTATGCTCTCTCCCTTTTCTCCCACTTTTTTGTTGGCAAGTAGGCAACAGGAACACCTGGCTCCCTTGTAATGGCAGTGAGTGAAGCATATAATGTGGCTTGAGGCTGAGGTTTATCCCTTAGTTTGTTGGTGCCCCCTCAGTGCCCTGTTTTTTTCTCTGTAGACTGAAATTTCTCATGTAAAGACAGAGGATGCTGCCCAAATCCCACACAGCTCACGGGGTTCCGTTCAGAGGGGAGGCACCTGCCACTATCAGATGCTGGAAGGGTCTCCCTGGGGAGATGAGCAGAGCTGCTGCCAGTAGTACTTACCCAGAGAAGAGAGGAGGATTCTTTAGTGGCTGGAGAGCCCCCAGTAAAATTCACCCTCCTCTGCATTTCTGCTGCAGAACTGGACCGTGCTCTTGGGCCCACACTGACCTCCCACACAGGCACTCTTTTAGTTTCCTTGCACCTCCTTTTTGCTGCTTGTTATTTCTAATTACCTTCCCCTTTCTTCCCACAGACTTGCAGGCTTCCTGTCAGGTGTCTCTGCCAGAAGCTGGTGCCTGCAGCCTTGCTTGTTGCTGCCTTTTGGTGGGCCATGAATTATGGACTGTAGAATTGCAACAGGAGGTCATTGCTGGACACTGACCGACATTGCTGACACCCCAGTGGTGGCAGCTGGTTTGTTTTTCAAATTTACACTGATAAAAATCTCTTTAATATTTAAAACCTAGGCTAGTGCTGGGTCACTGCTGTTTCATATCTTTTTTAAAGAAAAAACTTGTAAAATAAGGAGGTTGTTGCTGGATAACTGCCTGACTTGCTAGTTTTGAAATGTGACTCCAGGCGATTAGAAAGTCTGTCTTTTTTGTGTTTATTTTAATGCAATATAAAGTGTCTATTTCCTATAAATGAGTTTGTTAGAGATTCTGGATGTGAGGAAAACTGAAGGCATGCTGGCCATCCTTTAAATTTTAACACTGTAAAAGCAATGGCAAAGATTAAAACCATGATACTTTTTTAAAATTAAATTGTTGCTTCAAAACTTTTGCAGTGTTGTCTGCTTTATTTCCCAAGACTCTACTATCACACATTAATGGCAGGATCTTCTGCCCCTTTTCAAAGTAAAAGTAGGAGCTGCCCAGAACAAAGAATTGGATGGATTCTGAGAAGGGATTTTCTCAGAGGACGCATGTCTTTTTGTGTGGCACGTGCTTGGGGGGAATAGAAGCTTGAGGGGAACATGAGCATAACTTACAGAATGGAGATGGTCGAGGTGTCACCCTCCTGGACTCCACGGGTGGCCCTTAGGACACAGTTGAGTTTTTCCTCTCATCATCTCCCATTTGTGCCTAGTTATTCTCTCTGTATATCTGCATGTTCTCTTTGCTGTCGAAGCTGGTTTTCAGTATCCAGCATTAGACTCTCTCAGTGAGAGAAAATGAAAGTGCATCTCTGTGGTTTGGGTATTCCCCTCTGCACAGGGGATGCCTGCTTCTTGCCCAGACAAGCAACTCCTACCCTTAGCGTATTGTTAAAACAGGAAACTACAATATTCAATGGATTGTGATCTAAGCACTCATCAGAGAAGTTGGAGTTTCAAGTTCCAATCTCTGCTTTAAATCAAACAAGTAAAGTCTTGTCTCTTGCCTCTTTAGTGAAGACAAATGCCAAATCAAGCCAAATGTAAACATGTTGAGGAACATGCTTCCTCTCTTAATAGAATGCTGCCTAAATCCCATTATGATTCTACTGCCCTTCTCAAAAAATGTTTCTGGAAAAAAGAAAAATGAAGCTCCATTTCATTTGACTGTTTCATGCAAAGGATTTTGAAATATCTTTGAATGAATGACTTGAAATGCCGAGCAAAAGGAAAGCAGGCAAAGAAGGAATGTAAAGGGTGATGGCTCCAGCATACCCCAGAAATTCAAGCAGCAGCAGCATATATTCCAGTGTCACATTTTTTCAAAATGCTCTCAAGCTGATGTGCCCTTCAGCAGCAGGTAGGCAAGTTTTTTCTAGAAAAGCACAGTTAGCACACCTGGAACTGTAGTCACACACAGGCCAGAAGTTGGCCCACATAACCAAAAAAACAGACCAAAGTTTTACCAGTGAATTTACTGCTCTGTTTAGCTACATAATAGCAGTGTGATAGAAAAATATGTAAAGTTATTATTTAGTAAAGGGTAAAATTTAACATCTAAAGGGTCTAATAAACAAACTATTAATGTGTAATAAAAGTACCAGCTATGAAAAAATTGACTCTTCCCAGCTGAAGCAATTTAATACTACCAAATAATTATTTCTAGATAAATAACCTTTATGCACAGGGGGGCAATGATGAACAGGAGAGTCTTCACTGCCTATTTCATCCAAGAGCTGTGTGGAGTGACTGCTTTTTCCCACTCTTGTAATACATAATGTAAGGCTTTGAATCACAGGAGAGGGGAATTTCATCACCCAGCATGTATGGAGCAAAACAGAGTCTCAAGGAATACAATTCAATCCCAGCAAAGAAACAAATGAAACACAAGGCAAATGGCACTAGCTGGAGTACCAGGGAGCAGTCAGTGCCAGGCTCCTCTTTCACCTGTGGAGCACAGTTAGTTAATCCTCTGGTCACAGCTCCACAGTGACTCAGGAGACCCAACGTTAATTCTGGTTTTTTTCACTGCACACTTCCTCATATGTGACAGCATTTACGGCACTTGATTTTCTTCCACATCCTGTTTCTGCTTGTTCATAAGTGAAGGAGCCACGCTGGTTTCTCACCTCTCAAATATTCAGTTTCCAGAAGCAGAGGGGATAGATGAGCAAACACATTAAAGAAATGCTCAGAGATCCAGGATTTGTAATTACTTGGGCACACTCTGCACAGCCACAGCCAGTGTTACAGCACACGCAGGGTGAGGCTGTGCTGATGGGCACCACACAAAACCAAGCCCTGAACACTCTCCATACAGAGGTACAAATACCTCCATCACACTTTTCCTGCTCCTAGAAATTGCAACATCAGCGCAAGAGCATGATTCCCTCTGGCTTCTGGTTTTGGAGACACAAAGTTGGCTGAGGAGCAGCTTCGGCTCAACCACTGCACAGAAGAAAAGCAAACACCCAACAGTGGTGACGGGTCCTTCTTCCCACTAATTAAAGAAGGCCCACAAGATTGGAATGCTCTTAGGATACAGATTTCCCTTCAGCATTCTGCAGCTGACAAAAGTGCAAAGGTTATCTAATGGTTTGCAAACAAGAGATTTCTAGCACGGATTTCCCAAAGAGCTTTAATTCCGAGCAAAGTGTACAACAAAGTGAAATGAGGAGGGGGGAAAAGAAGGAAAAAAAATTATGGCAAGAACACTACAAACAGAAAACAGGTCTCCAACATTTCCTCAGAAAGCTTAAATAATTAAAGTCCAGAAATTTTAAAGCACTGAAACTAGTGCCACCAACATACCATGCTCAGTTTCAACTATCATAAAAGCTGGTTTGAAAGTCATAAACATTGCATTTGGTCTTACAAGGTGTGGTCAGAAACTTCTAACACAGGACAATCCAGTGTTTAATCATATTAATGGGATTTAGTTGCAATATTCTAACCAATAATTCTAACTGAAGACTTTGGTATGCATTTGTGAATAATTAACACCTTACCTGTAACATAGGAACCTTCACTGAAATAATTTTCTTTAGAGTTATTCCAACCCTTAATCATCAGCCTCTAGCAGTTGAATGGTGAAGCTGAAAAACTCTTCAGTAGTATTTTACTAATTGTTAATGTTTACACATGCTAAAAGTGGAATTTGTACTGTAAGGGCAGGCACAGCTGCCAGCTGCAGTCCACAAAAGAACTGTTTAATAATACAGCCCACTTAGCAGTGATAATAAGGGACAGTGTTTTTAATTCACTCTCCCTGTCATAAATGTGAAATTGCAGAATGATTGGTACTGTAATTGGAAGTTCTCTTGCATTTCCATAATACATTATTGAAGATGCTGTCATTTGATTTAAGTAATATATCCTAAATTTTTTCTATATATCTGTTAAATGCAGCACTAAAATACCAAAATAAAAAATACAAACTGGGAAATGGGAATCTCTTTACAGAAGGGTTTGGGACAACCTGCTGCTCTCCAGCTCATCATTTCCTGCTGCCAGGAAATGTACATAATATTTTTATTAAACTTTTTTTCCCCAGTGAACATTTTTTGTGTAACTTAGCACAACCAATGTGGCATTGGACAAGTGGAGGGAAAGTTACTTCCATCCACATGTGGACAGAGCCAATAATGATGCACCCCAAAGCATTAAAAATAGCAAGAAAAGCTTCATAGTTTATTTATAGTTTAACCTTAAGAAAATAATTTTTCTTGTAACATCATCTGTTTCACTCAGCTCCTATCTGGCAATGTGGACACAAAGTAAGAGAACTTTACATAGATTAACACCCCACAAGTCAGTTGCGTAAGAAAACAGGAACATCAACATGCTGAAAGCTGTCCCAGCAAATGGCTCCTCTAAATGCACCCTCCAGCCCAGAGCACAGCCCTACACAACTTGGAGCCAACAACCCCTGCATTCCTGCAGAAGATCCCTGCACCAGACAGCCAAGGCTACCAACTGGAACCTGAATCCACACCCAAAAACTCCCCCAGAAAACAACCAAACAAAAAAAACCTCAAGAGGGAAAGTTGCTTGCAGGATTGAGGCCAAACAATGCTACTTGGCCTGTCTGTCGACAGCTTTGCAGTCCCAACACAGATGGAAGAGCCAAACTTTGCTCTCCCCTTTCCACACCTGAGGAACTTAAAAAAAAATGTTCATAGCAATCACACACATAGTGCTCTTTACATCATGAGAAGCCATGAATGTTTAAGACTTCCTCTTTTGGGAGCACAAAGTTTCAAATCAGAAAAAAACGAAAATGTGAATTTTTCTCAAAAGATTATTTAAGTCTCTGCTGCTTCCTCATCTTCCAGCGCATCTACATGTTTATATTGTTTCCAGGCCTTTAAATTACATTGTTTGAGAATGGCTCCTAGTTGATTCCCGGGCCCCACTTCATACGTGTAAGGAAATTCTGTTCCTTGCTTTCTTTCGTACACTGAGTGCATGGTCTGCTCCCACAGAACAGGTGACACCACCTGCTTCACTAACAGCTTCTGAATATGCTTTGAGTGCATGTACTTTTTGCCATCAACATTGGAATACACACAGAACAGCGGTTTCTGAATTTCAATCGATTTTAGGACTTCAGCCAGTGGCTCTACTGCTGGTTCCATAAGTCTGGTATGAAAAGCCCCACTGACTGGAAGCATTTTTGTACGTTTAAAATAATATTTTCGGGCATTCTCCTGCAAAAACTCCAAAGCCTATAAAAGAGAGAGAGAAGTGAGTCTTGCATAGCAAAGGTTTTCTCAGTCACCCCACAAGAATCACCTCATCAGACTTACTGTGATGAAGGGATTCCCTTCCCTACCCAACAACTGAACACATGCCGGAATAAAACCCCACAGATCAAATACTTTTGTTTGGATAAACTAAGGCCGTACATAACACCCACACAGAAGTGCAAAGCAGAAGTTTTTAAAAAGTGAAATGCTCAGTTCAACTGAAGGAACAGTTACTCTGAAGCAATACCTGTAAGTGTCCTGCAATGACTCTGCTGTCTGGAAACAAATAGTTTGAAACTGTGCACACGGGGTTCTCTATACCCAGCGATTCACAGTGTTTACGCGCTTCAAGGCAGGCAAATTTGTAATTTGCCTCTCGCCGGCCGACAACTGAGAGCATTCCACTGGGGACAGCTTCCGACGCCTTTTGCATGGCTTCGGCGCGCACTTTCACCGCGTACAGCGCTACGGAGAGAAACAGAGATGCGGCGTAAACGTGAGCGCGGGCACCTGCGCGCAAGGAAGGGCAGTTGTTCACTCTCCGTGAAACGTTAATGCTTTTAATGCCGGATTACACTCGTTAAAGCGAACAGTGAGAGTAGAAAGTAAAATTTGTCCTCTAATTAAAAAATAAAAAGCGGGAGGGACACAGTGAGAACAGGCAACGCTTTGGAAACAGCGCTGGGAGATCCTAGCAGGGAGTTCCGCACGTCCCCCAGGCACCTTCGGCGAAGTCCAGGGCTCCAGCGAAGACCAGCGCCGCGAACTCCCCCACGCTGTAGCCGGCGGCCGCCACGCAGCGCTCCACGACCTGCGGGGACACAGAGCCGAGCGGCGCCTCAGCCGCAGCGCGGGCAGGCCCGAGGCGCCGCCGCCCCGGCCCCGGCCCGGCCCCCGCGCTCACTCACTTCAGGCTGCAGGTGGGTGAGCTTCTCCACGGCGGCCAGGGAGGCGACGAACACGGCGGGCTGGCAGTGCTGGGTGCGGTCCAGC